>WURS02357648.1:0-17615 GCA_011762765.2 Rhinocypha anisoptera
TATACTTCACCAGATGATGGCGATCATCGCTGAAACCGGTCGTGTTTTGTAATTTTTTATCTTTTGTGGAAATATAAGTTATTTAAAAACCATCACTCTATGCTTGCTAAAATCAAGGACATATAAAGTTCAACACTACTGCTTTTTATTGAGTTTAATTAGGGATATTATATGAAAGAATGAAGGTATGTTGTACTTGTTACTTGCATTATTCATTAGAACTGCTGGTATATGGTACCAACATTATTTTTTAAACCAAGATTAATGTTTGTAAGGGACAATAATATTAGATTATACAAACATTTTAAAACAAATATTTTCACCAACAAGTTCTACACATGTAAATTAACAAGACTTGAAGCTCTGAAAGCCCACAGCTGTAGAAAAAATTACTGATATTGTTTTCCAATTTGTAAGGGCCGATTATATGATCCATATGAAAGGTTCCACAGCAAGATGTACTGGAAGGTCATCCAGGAAGATCACCACGTATGTCCATTGTTTTGGGACAACAGTTTCGCCGGCATTGTGGTATGGACCGGACCAAGTCATAACATTATTTTCGAAGAGGCGAAATTAGTCATAGCACAAGGTAACCATTACTTCCCGTGGCTCATAAGGGAAGCCATTGAAATAAGATCCCCAACAATGTCAGCAGGGAGGATGGTTACTGGCACTTGGAAACGAGTGTTGAAAGAGAAAATCGACCAATAACAGTACACATGACTCCGACAGTTGACGCATATATATAAGACAACCAAAACTCAGCATCACCACTTCATTGATCTGAAGGCACCGACTGCAATGACGGCAAAACTTTCGTCAAAAAATGGACGACACACATGGTGACCTATCCGGAAGACCTTCTTCTAATGATATATGATCACCTGAGTAATTCTGCCTAAGTAATTCTGTGGATGACAAGGTGATGATGGAAATCAAAATATGTTCTAATTTTACACTCATGATCCTGAATGCATCTGCATTGCCCATTTTTGTTATGATAAATATGGAGAAACAGCTTCAGAGATTAAAGATCATATTATAGTTACTTAAAAATGCATGTTTTCATTGCATAGTCTTTTCATTTATGGAATTATCTTTCTTTACAGGATCATTAAAGCAATCATTCAGGTGATATGTAAAACAGCATTAAGAAAGACAAGGTAGAGGAATTCCCATCCATAAATGTGATGATATATTTCATCATATCATCATATTTAACAGTCAGTGGAAAAACAGATGATGAATGCTGAGAATACCAGGGATGAACTGTTTCAAGGGGCATATTAAAGATATAAATAGAATGACTTTTTGAAGGGAAAACACGACAAATTTGAGAGATATCGTAGAACCTCAGTGACTTTGAATTTGAAGAAACTACCAACCTTCAGAGGCCTACAGTGAATAAATTATTATTATGGAAGACGTTCACAATACCAGCATCATTCATGACAGAATGCCATGTAATGCTTTATAATAATTGGATTTTAAAATGGACAAATGTAAAAGGTTTGTAGTTTTCTTTGTGTGGTTATTGGTTGCACTGTATTATATCATGTGGAATTTAAGTAATTTGTGCATACTTAATAAAATATTATCAATATACGAAAGAACAGAAAGCTCCTAGGTAGAGATGGAAAGGAAGGAAAAGTTTGTCGCATAACTTGAAGAGGGGAAAGTACAGGATAGAGTAGTGATGGCGACCTAAATACTATTTTAAGGAAATAATGAGGATGAAAATAGCCTGAACTTACTGTCGCAGCCCATATTAATTTCAATTACATTAAGAGGCTCACCCTGGAGGATATTATGTATTAGATGGGGAACAGATGTTTACACAAAGCTTTACATTCTAACCCTCTGTCATTAGAAGAATCGAATATCACATTTAAAAATATTTCTAATTTTGCCCTCAAACTACAGCATTGAAAAACATTTAAGTAACGATTTGTTGAAAAGAACTTTCCAAGATAAAAATGCCACCTTACAAAAACTATATAAACCAAAAAGTATTTCAGTATAACTAATCAGAAAAGAAGAATTAAGGACTACTTAACTTATCCTTTTTAGATTGATTTTTCCCAAGAGGAAGTGGCTACACAATGTGCTAGATGGCTATACAGATTGTGTAGCTACTTGGCACATTGTGTAGATTCCTTCCTTGTGCACTTCCTCTAGGGGTTATTATGGTATTTTTTATGTTTAAAATGTACACGTCTCACCCAAAACAGATATAACTTCTAGACATGTTACCCTGGCACGGTGTGTTGATACAAGAAATGGATGACCACTAAATGCCTTCCATGAATGAATTGCTCCAGTGTGCAGTCCTACCACTATGGATTTATCTGAAAATGCAGTAATTCAACTAATGAAGTCAATGAAGACACTACAAGATTGTCACAACCAATAAGTAACACAATATCCTCACCAACAAGCTTTAAGCAAGTAACGTAACAAGACTTGTGCTCGGAGAGTTTGTCGGTATGGTATATAAATTTATTAACAACCCTCCAATGCAACCAGGTACAGTAGAGAACCTTCCAGTTGAGTTGAGTATCATCATTAGTGTGTGGTCTCCAGTAAGGATACTTCTTTATTGTGATTTCCAACAGTACATCACGCGATATTTCTTTGAAACAGATATTTTTCCAATGTGGCTGATTCTGTAATGTAGAAGAACCGTACCCTTGAAGCCATAGTTGAAAATATTTTTACTTATATCGGCCGAAAGTGAATTTACGAAGTTACATATCCGCAAAAATAAAACTAATTAATCTATCCTGAGAAATACCACGATACCAGAGAACGAGAAAAACCTTGTCAAATAATGAAGCCACTTCTCTCCACTTCTTGCAGACAGTTTTAGCCTTAATAAGCGTATAACCATCCACAAAGCGCAGAATATGTTCCAGCATTTCAGGCGGCAAACTATCCATTTTAGAAAAGCAGAAATGCAAAAAGAGAATAAAATTTTCCCTCTTTACCGGTTCAACAGGAGGAAATCGTATGTCAACTGTTAAAATGTTCACTTAGGCCCAACCGTGCGCAATCACGGATAATCATGGAAGCAAATGATAGTAACAAGGAATTTTATAATGTGCACTATTAAATCATCAATAATACGAACGTCGATTATGCCCATGTGAAGATCGAGGAAGTGGCAGATTTTATATCTTATCAGTTCTTCCTTTCCTGCGGATTGCTTATCAATTTTTTCTTTTTGGGCTTTTCACTTATTGACCAGAATGATGATGTGTAACTTGAACACACTGACTGAACTGTAGTTGATAATGTAATTTACCTCTTTTTCTCAAAACCAAACTTATGGCTTCCGTCCGAGAGGAATTACTGTAAAGTAGTTCATTTTATTTTTCAGCGATTGCTTCCCTGACGAAAATTGGTTGGTGAAACTATTCAATTCAACCTTGTTTGAAAAGGGGTGAGCTTTGTTCTAAGATGTTTTTTTGTTATTTCGTTAAAGGTAGTATTGGGTCTGAATTCAGAAAACTCTGACATTGTAAATATAAAAATGCAAAACGATTCAGTATTTGACAAGCTATTATGGCGGTTACTCCTGACCACATTTATATGCGGTTTGGCTCTGAGTTCCGTGGAGGCTGAAAAGGAGCCTATTGATTTGGAGACAAAGTACGAAGTTCCACCAACACAGGTATGATTTTCACTTTCAATTTATGGTAAATGAAATCATGGCACTGTGTGACATTTCAATTGGGAGGTGCAAATTTTCTCAACGGAAATCATCTTTCACATTTGTATATTCATGAATTAAATAACTAAATAAATTATTTAAACAAATAAAAAATGCAGCAGTAACAGTTAATTTTAAGAATGCATATTAAGGCCATATATTTTGACCAATTATTGCCACTGTGTAGACTAGACAGTACATATAGAGCTTACCACTCAAGCTACTAAATGTGATACCTAACTCTGCTAGTCAATACCTTATTAAGTGTTCAGTAGGGCTTTGTATAAATGGTTAATGACCAAACCTCTACTCCCCAGAGGAGTATTTTGAGTTAGACTTCACCAATGTTAGATTTTAAAAGTGTATTGTGTTATTTATATAAGGTCTTATTTTATTAGTATTTAATATTTTATAATATTATTTGTAATAATTATGTCATTATTTTACAATAATTTTTATTATTGGTGTGACGACATCTATCATAGTGTACTCTATGCTATTTTTTAAGATGAATGAATGCTGTTATTATTATTTCATTTGCTGCAGTTGTGCATCCAAGTTCAACTTACTTATGGCATTTTTGTTAGAAACGAAAGTTTCTGTCAAAAGTCTAATCTTTTTTTTTTTCAGAGGGTACACACCGAAGGTGATGGAGTTACGATTGTATCATCGACTAAGAATGACCTGGGCTTCATACATGCATTTATTGCTTCATTATCAGTTATTATTGTGTCCGAGCTTGGAGACAAAACTTTCTTCATTGCTGCTATTATGGCAATGAGACACCCAAGATGTACAGTTTTTATGGGCGCCATCACAGCACTAGCGTTGATGACTGTTTTATCTGGTAATCATTAATTTTTATTTTCTGATCAATTTTAAGAGTGACCCTAAAATTAATTGCTTTCACTACATACATTAAGTAATTTATTTTGCACTTTTATTGATTATTCTACCGATGGTAACCAATTACTTTACAATTTTTAGTGTTTGTTTGTGGTATTATACTAAGCTTAATTTTATTTACAATGAATACCTATTGGCCTACTGATGGTAGTTACTAATAAACGGGTTACTGTCCCTACAGAATGCTCGATTGTTATAAAGATAATCTTTTATGTAAATAAAGTACGAATCTTAGTTTTATTTAACTACTCTAAAGTTTTAATTTGATAATGGTTTGTGATTAACATTAATATTCTATACTACAACTTCACAGGGTTAAAATTATTTTGTAAAACTTTTCCACAGCCGTTTTTGGATTAGCAGCCACCATAATTCCAAGGGCCCTTACTTATTATATATCCACGGCATTGTTTGCCATTTTTGGATTGAAGATGTTAAAAGAGGGCTACTATATGTCTGCAACTGAAGGTCAAGAAGAATTTGAAGAAGTTCAACTGGATCTAAGGAAAAGAGAGGATGAGGTAAAGATTTACTTTTTTTTAATTCTGTTACTTGCACTCGAATACAAGGAATTGGAAAACATAGAAAGTTTCTTACTTTCAACAGAATTGACTAAGACTAGAACTGAAATTGACTAGAACGTTCTCTATTATCTGTTTCTTATATGCCATTCTTGGTCTACCTCTAGGGTTTTACTCTCTTTCCATTCCGAGCAGTTTTTCACTCTTGAGTCATGCTTCAATATGCACCTTATTAGTGTTCCTCATCTACTCATAAATGTATCACACAAGGCTATCTTTTTGCTGGCTCTTTGGAGTCATCCTCATTAATCACTTTAGTCTACTGATTTAATTTTTTAACTGTCTCTTTTAGCGCCACATTTCTATTTTTTTTATCTTTTTTTAATCTAATAATGTCATCATCCATATCTCACTCACTCATGAAAGTAGGCTCCATATGTATTTGTACCTAACATATTTCCTATTTCCAGGCTAATATTTTTCGTAATCTTTACCTGGTCAGTGGGGTCACCCTCTTTGGCCCTCAGTCCCCTTTGCATCCCTCTTGCAGCAGATGTCTGCAGTAAACCTAATGTTTTTTCAGTATTTTTCCTAAAAATAATACTTGTTATCTTCCTTAAATATATAGTCTCAGAAATGAATTTATCATGTTTCAATGATTATTTCTCAATTTGAAGCAAAATTATATTGTTAAATTTAATGGAGTTTTTGAGGAGAACTTGCTTAAAATTTCAGGTAGAATGAAAAGAAAAATATTAATACTCACTAATATTTAAAACATATGCTATGTATTTCTAAAAGATTTTCTGCAAGATCCTTGGCACAGTAAGAATCTGTAATTCCTTTGATCAATCACATTTTCGTATGTTTACTATACCAAAATTGTTAATACCAACAGCAGAATTTCGTTTTTTAAATGTTTTTGTACAGCAAAACATGAGAAATACATTTCTGATGTCATTGATTAAAAATGTCTGCTAGATTTATGTTTTAGCAGAAGCACTAGAGTAAAATAGAGATGACCATGGACTCAAGCAGCTTGGGTTTTGCAAAAGCGCTTGTGGGTCGAGTTTCCCCAAACCAGCCACCGAGAAAATGGTTAGGCCTCCTGCCGAGACGGGTCCCCCAAGGTTAAACCTTTGTACCTGGACACTTAAGTCGCTTCAAAAGAGTTCAGCACACAAGTGTAGAGAACAACATTTCATTTGCAGAAACAAGATTTCCCTATGGTCTCTAGAGAAAGTCGTTTAAGACGTTCTGGATGCTGCTCAAAATTTAAAGACGTGTTATAAAATAGTAAAAAGAACTCTATAAAAGGGTAAAAATAGTAAGAAGCACAATTTAAAGCAGCAAAAACTCACCAAAGGTTTCGAAAGTTCATCTTCCAACATGGGTTTATATTGGTCCATGAATTCACTAAAATGTTTGTTAAAAAATCCGAATCCATTACCCAGGCTACTCATTAGCTGCGATTTCACTATATTTGTCTGTGGAAGCCCTTTATGTCATGACACAGTATTTTTTAAAATACCAATGGTTCCACTTCTTCAAAATCATATCACTCTATCTGCTCTACTCTGGAGCGTGACTAATTATGCTTGAAGACACAATAATAGGGTTACATTGCATCCAAATGCAGTACAAAGTATTTATCACCATATGTATTAGGTTTATTTTCTGACTCACCCTCGTACATCCATTACTTCTAATTAAATAACTGGTACTTTGATTTCAATTTTCAGTATGAGAAGGAGGTGAATACAGTTCTTACTGCAGACGTAGAGTCAGGAGGGGCACGGAAAAAACCAAGTATAATATCCTTTGTGTCCAGGATATTGCTTCAGTCTTTCACTTTGACATTTCTAGCAGAGTGGGGTGACAGGTCACAGCTGACAACTATCATCCTTGCTGCAAGAGAGGTAAGCTTAGTCCAGCTTTGCGAGATAATAAGATATGTGGAACTATTCTTGATAGTTAAATTGATTTTAGTATTTTGTGGACAGGACTTGTTTATGCATGATAAACGAGTAGTTAAATTTTGTTAAAATATGTTTTTCTTACCCGTGGACTACATTGTATAACTTATGTTTTCATATGTATATTTTGAAATGCCTTCGGAAATAATATAATAATACTTATTATTCATAAGTAAAGTACTCTGAGGAAAATTCTGCATTTCAGTTATCAGGTGTGCTATTCACATATACATAGGCTAACTGATAGAAGATAACGAAGTGTCTATATATACAGATGCTACTCATTTACATATTTTGATCTCAGTAACAAATCCTATAAAAAGGAGAAACATGAAATTTATAAAAAAAAGTCTCCTGTCTTTTCAGAAGGGGTTTGAACTATCACATTAGAAGGTATTCTTAAAACAATTGTCATTATAATTCTTTGTCTCTAGTACTTTTAGCTGGACGCGTACTTATGTACATCTGGACTGAAATCTATAGTGGAATTTAAGCCCAATTTTATTAAGAAGCAACCACTTAAATGAAAGGAACAACAGCCATTTTCATAATAGTTAAATTGGCTTCACTAAACAATGCCAAACACAACCCTCCTTCTCATTCAAAGACAGTTCATTTATTGTATTAGTTCAAATATAAGGTGAAGCTTTTAGTTCCCCCAGGAAAATAGTATCTATCTTTTAATATTTGATATTGGGTGTGCTGATTGTTTATCCGTATTTCAGATCAGCCATGCACTCTAAAATTCCCTGAAATACAAAAGTATATCTAAGGTTAATGCTATGGCAGCACAGGTAGAAATGACTGACAGGTCATCATCAAATCCTTTGTGCAAACATTTCATCAATGTACTATCAAGCTAACTCAAGGGTGGACTCATTGGTTCATGTTTTTGCTAATGTCTCATCATCGCTGTCATCAGGTATCCACAAAGAAAATAAAAAAAAAACTGCCTCTCACCACTGACTCTGTCTCATCCTTTTCCCAGCCCAAAATGACAGATTTTACACACACCCTCCAGAAGCTCTTAGTTTTGATGTTTTTGTGAGTTTTCTGTTGACACTAGGTAGTAACGAATCTCACAACAGCAACTTGTTTCTAGACTGGTGGAAATCTACATCTACATGCAATAGACTTGAACCAATGTGGTTTGCAGTTGCCACACGTCAAACAATAATAATGACCAAAAGGTCACATGTCAATTTTAAAATGATCATTCACCATCAGTAACAATATGCATTGCATTTAATTTATGTCGAGTTAATTTTTTTTAATTTCATGATTATAGAATTAGGGCTTTGATGCACGGACCTGAATTAAAATGTTTATAAGAAGAAATGACATCATAATGAATGGCATTCCTCTGGAGTAATGTGTGGTCTTAACGTTTTTGAGACATGCTCATCAAAATCCCTTTATAAGCGAATAATTTCTTGCACAGGATGTAGTTGGTGTCACAGTCGGTGGTATTTTGGGGCATGCAATCTGTACCGGGATGGCTGTTCTCGGAGGCAGAATGATCGCTCAGAGGATATCTGTGAGGACAGGTAAGAATGTGTATTGTTATGAATAAAAATTGCTAAGTACTTGAGGTGGAGAAGGAGATTTATGTCTCAAGTGGAAGATGATAATAGAAGTAGTGGTAGTGATATCCATATATTCATGCGATTAGCAATCCTTTTATGCAATTAGGAAAAAAAATTCTGTGATTGGTGGGCAAAGTTCATAATGAAAATGGATTCATAATATTGGCAGGGTCAGGAACTTTGATTTCTTAAACTGTGACATGATTTTCTCTGTATGTCAATGCTTTTTTTGTGCAAATCATGATCTCATTTTAAATATTCTTTGTCTCATTTCAGTGACTTTAGTGGGTGGCATAGTATTCATTCTATTTGCAGTAACAGCATTGTTTTTTGATCCAAATGGGGAGTGAATGTGGTGTGTGTGCGAAAGACTCATCATCGAGTGTTACTCTGTGAATAATTGCTTCCTACCAGATGAGTGTTTATGTCTTTATTTATAAATGTCACCTTGCCATGGGAACTTGGGTTGTTTGCCAGCACGAATGTATAATATTAAAGATGTGGTGGTGTTATGCCAAGTGCATCCTTGGTATTAAAGTTGACTGAGAACAAAGGAGAGTGAGTTGTTCTCCAGAGTGATTTATTTGCAGTGATGTGCAATTTTAAACATTTACATTTTATTTTAATAGCTAACTTATAAATTCATTGGTCTGAGTATGCAGTATGACATCCATTTTTGCATTTTTGTCCGCATAAAGTGTTGTCATAAAATGAAAAATTTGATAGTTTGACTATTGCTTGTTATATTATGGACTAATAGTACTGGTGGCTCCACATCCAAGGTTTGCTCATTTTAAGAGGTATTTTATTTTTAAACATAGCCACGGGTTAAAATTTCATCATATCAGAAAGTAACCTATAGAAATTAATAGCGTCATTTTTTTAAGATGTGATTTTAGATAAATACTCCTGTTATACTAAATCATGATACTATGAAATTAAAATCAAAGTATGGGCTAGCATTATAGTCTGTTCTGAGACGTCATGGTTATACTTGACAATACTCACTAGTTACAGTTACTTGTACCAATGAAATCATATATCAGTTCACTATTTTGTCATTGCATTGTGTGTTGCCTTTATAATCTTTTTTATCAGGGAAAAGCCAAGTATATATATTGGATCTTGGATCTATATATCAATCAAAAGAATTTATTTTTGTATCAAAAAAATGAGAGTAAACTCTGTTAATGTGTACAAATTTATCCAAAGTTTACTCTTTAGCTAAAAAAGCTTCAAATTTTTGTTATACTTTTGTTGACAATTGAAATTTTGGTGGGATGACAAAGTTCATTTTTGGTTTATTAATCCCTTCGAATTAGATTTGTGTGATTAATGCCGTTTTGTAGAGTGTGTGGTGTCATTTATCCTATTTATGTAATGAGTGTATACAGTGTAATACTGTTGAGATTTGATGATGTCATAAGTATGCATTGTCACTAGGCAGTAAAACATTCCTACCCTAAGGGTGAAGATAATGAATGTTCCTGTACAGGAATCTATGGTATGTATTTATTTTATTGCTGTGTAAACTGGAAAAAACTGAATTTTGTTAAAAGGTTTTCTTCTGAATAAAAATGGATTCTTACTTAAAGTGCAGTTATCCTAAATGGTCACATTGCTTTAATTTGTAAGTTTTTATGCTCTTGAGTTGGAAAAATGTGTTTCTCCTTCGTCATTGTTGAGTTTCATATTTAGATACATCAGGTCACTTAAAAATTGTAGATACTCGAGGTTAAACTCCAGTTACAAGAAAATGGGCCGATCGATCTCAGGGAAATTGAAATCTAATTCCAGCTTGTTTTATACTGCTGTGTTTGGTATGAGACAAACATTGTTTTCTCCTTTTCTTGAAATATTACTCAGACACAAACAAATTAAGTGCCCATTTTTTCACCTTTCGGCATAAACCCGAAACATCTGTAAAACCACAATAGAGATATTAGCAGCAAACTGTAACGTTATCTTGATTGATCCTTTATCAATAAATTTTCAAACTCTTATGCTCTTTAAATTAAAACAAAAGGAGTGGTAAAAAATGTAAAACAACTTTTTTATTATCAGGGGGCTATATGCAATCGAAGTTTGAACTGTTGTCAACATATTCTTTATTGTTTGTTTGAGGAAGTAATCCTTAAATGGTAAGTTTTTGGTTGGATTTATAGACAGTAGTGGGCAAATTGTGTATCTCTTCACGTAGTGTGCTGTTTTAAGGTTAAAAGAGATCCAAATTTCAAACCACCTCACGTCAAACGGTTATGCACCACAACTTAGTATCAAAAAACAAACCGTGGCCAAAATTGCTTTGTTTCGAATCTTCAGCAAAATACCAGCATAAGGAAAATTTTTGTGGTGCTGATTGCTGATGGTTGACAGTTTTGGATTTATGCAATTTTTTTTAAAACCATTCCTATTCATCCAGTGGCTCAATTTGCCTCCCAAGTAAGATACTACCAGCATTCTCATGACCAATTCATGAATTACAACTGGAATAACATTGGAGTTGCAGTTTTATATATTTTAGCCACCTGAAAATCTCTTCACATTTGGCAAACTTTATTAAAATTAACTAACATATTACGTAACCCACATTTGTAGATACATGATTGTTATAGTGATGAAACTATAAAAACTGGCAGTGGACTTTGAGCAAAAATGGAATTATTGTTTGACAAGGGAAAATTTGGTGTAGATGGAAGTTATATATCTAAAAGTAATGCAATAGAATAGATTTGCAGAATAATCATGAACACATTGATGATGAAGGGTAATTTATGGGTTAAGGTAGTTTTTTTTATGATTCTCAGGTTTGAATTTACCACTACCTCCTACTTAATCCCTCTTCAAATCTGTGTACTTCCTATCATCCTATCCAAATGAATACATTATGGGGTATGAGAAAGGTGGATAGGTTCTCCTGAATCCTGAACATTTTTTAAAATTTGCTATGAGAGATTAAAAGAATATGTATAAAAGATAGCATATAGTTAAGCTAATGTACAAGGAATAAAAAGTAATAATAATTGTAAACCAGGGCTGCATCCTATCTTGTTACCTATTTAAATGTATCTATAGAGGAAGCTTACGTTACCCCTTTAAATTTATTTATGGATGGAAACAAGGATGAAAGCAAAGGGAAAGACGAATTTCTTGTGGCGAAGTTACCCAGACAGCAAATAGATATTGATAGTTAGATGAATAGAGATCTATTGATAGACCATCCCTGGATAGATATGATATAGATATCTATTTGTTGTCTGGGTAATTACTATCTTGATTTCATATGTGGTTTTCAGCGAATTCAAAATTTGTTCCCTGGTTAATCGTGGTATATATATGATAATAACGGATGCATGGTGCATGTCATCATAGCACATTATGTTTATGGATGTTTCGTCAAGAGTTGCTATCAATTTAACATGTGAAAAATTAAATTATTAAAATGAACATAGAGACTTGTCATCGCTGCTTCAAAGAAGGTTCCGAAAAAGCAATAGGCCGTGACACTGACAACGGCGGTAGTAATGGGGCGCTTTGATTGGCTAAAATTTCATTGTAGAATGAAAGGTGTAAACAGAATATTTGCGTGTTAGAGCTTACGTCCGTTGTAGGATAACCTTTACATTTGACACGAGCAAAAGAAGAGTCAAGAATTCAATGTCGCAACTTACTTAAGTCTAAGGAGTTTTGTGAACCCGATTGGAAAATCCGTTGCATCTTCTTTCCTGTCGTTGTACCTGAAAGTTGGAGTGCAGGCGTTGAATTCTCCGGCTTCCCATTCGCTAGTAAAGGTGTCGTACATATTTTCAGGTAAGAGGACAGACGTAACGAGCGAGGACATCGTGGGTAAGGGGCTAGAGCAGTGTTTCCAAAACTTTTTCAAGCCACTGCCCCCAATGTTTCCATAAACCTATACTCTATACCCCCCGATCGTAACTTCCTTGTTTCTTTACGTTCCACTATAAACTATTTTTTATAGTCCGTAGTACGCCCAAGGGGTGGAGGGGGGAAACGCCCACTTTGGGAAGCAATGGTCTAGAGCAGGGGTCTCCAAACTTTTCAACCCGTGGGCCGCATTACACAATATAGGCGTAAATTTCCGTTATATTTTCCGTTGGTAAAAAGGTCTCCACGGGCCGTCGTTTGGAGACCCCTGGTCTAGAGGAAGAAATGATTTCTCTTGGCAGTGGATCAATCTCTCTCAACCGACAGATTTCTTTCCATACTTAAGTCGACTTGTACAGTACCAGATTTAGCTTGGAAATAATTTGTCTGCGCCGGAAAGCGAAAAATTGGACACCTTATTTATTTATGTCCGAATAACATTTCAAGAAAAGGAGATGAACATTTTTTTGTCTCATATCACACAACACAGCATAAAACAAGGTATAATTTGGTATCCATCACGCTGAGATTAATTGGCTCGTTTTGTTGTGACTAATGTTTAAACTTGGCCATGCATAATTTTTATTCTGATAGTATATCCCAGGACACTTGGAAAATCATTGAGCGTTCATGGTATGTTGTTTTTTAATCATATAAAATGCTTCATTAAGCACAACCACTAGTCCCATAGACCTTTTTGTGATCAAACAACCATTTTTCGATTCGCCCGATGTTCCGTTGTTAGTTGCGTCTTATGAAGTATTCACCGACCAATTGTCTGGATTTCTATTTCTTGTTTTATTTGACCTCATATCAACAAATCCTGTAAATTTAATATATTTTAAAAAATGATTTATTTCAATAAGTATACGAGCAAATCATTTCTTACCGTATAACTATGGACACCATTACTCTGTATACTGTTGGTTGAGAAACTTTTTTATAAAGATATCGCATGGATCATACTCCGTGAGATACCGTATACATTAGGGATTCAGCATATCTAACATAAATGAGTGTAGTAAATCCGGGAGAGATGTCGTACATTTAAAAACAATACAAAGTTCCATTTACACCTAAAGTGAAGCTAGGCAGTCTTTGTATTGACCAATCGTATTTCGGACATGCATACAAAATTTGTATTTTTATCATCTTATCACTTGGACATTAGAAATGTTTTTGTGAAACATTAATCCCCGGCGTCTATCCCGTATGCCGGGATAGACACCACACCTGTAAGGGCTATAATCCGCATGTCATGAAAGCAGACTATAACCAACATATTTTTTTAAGCTCTTATGAGCCTGAACATCCTTCTACACTTACATTCCCATCCTTGTGTACCCTTCCTTCCGGTCTGAAAAGTATTTTATGGTAGGTATACTATAGGTTTTGCATTTTAGTTATTAATATCGCTATCAAAAGTAAATTAGCCTAACCTTGAAGTGAAGTATAAAACGCATTTCTACTTTTTCCTTTAATTATTGATTAAATATAAGTAAACAATAGTGTAATTTAGTTCTTTTACTCTGTCTCTCGAAATCAATTTCGAGAGACAGAGTAAGTAACGGTCAAGTTCTAGAATATGTGATAGATGATATATCGCTTTTAAAAACAAGAGGACAAAGAAGGGTAAAACTAATTGTGCATATACTATGACATAACCATTCCCTTGACATATTTCTTCATCGATGTAAAGAAGAAACCAAGAGGATATCCCAGAGCTGCAATTTTAGAGAACATCTTGCAGGAGATGGACTTGGCATCTTTCTGTTTCTTGAAGGAAGAAGTAATGAAGAGAGGCATGGCTATTGCGACAAGGCATTGACTTTAGAAGCTGATGAAGTATCGGGGAAAATGTGAGTCCTACCAAAAAAAGACAATATAACAGTTAATATACTAATGGAGCTGTGTGATGGGTAAGGTAGGGAAAAGCGAAAAAGGGTCGAGGTAAAATTAGAGACGGTAGAAAAGAGGCACAATGTCACGCCATGTAAAAATGTTCCTCCCAACCTTATTTTTTAGCAATCTTGACTTTTTTCATGAACATTTTGTATGCGGAAGATTGGTCATCTACATTGACGATGCAAAAACATTTCCGTTTCCACACCGTTGACAGCCTTTCCTCCTGCCCTTACTTATCTCCCCCTGCTTTTTTAGTGGCAGCGTTCATACCCGCAGTCAGTGGTTCTTCCCAACGAGCGTGTCATATTTCGCTGTTGAGTGTGTCGTATTTTAAAGCGTGGAAGATAGTATCTCTTCAATGTACATAATAATAATAATATAACAGTAATAAATAAAATCAGTAGTAAAACTAATTATTTAACAATATTTTCATAATATGACACTTTTTGGTGTTGGCATTATGCGTACCAAACTCTGGGAAGTCGTTTGGCTATTTGTTTCTCATATTTGGCTAGAAATGAAACATTTTTCGGACAGTGGTGGAATCAGCAAAATAACATTAAAATAATTGCATCAAAGAAATTTAACAAGTTCTGGTTTCATGTGATCTTCAAAAACCCAACCAAATGGTTAATAAAATATCAATTCAATCACTCTAAGAATTATTTTTATTATTGATATATTTCAGACACGGAAATGTAGGACAAAAATGTAAAGGACAAGAAGAAAAAAAAAGCTTTCACGTCTTTAATCTTGGGGAGATGGAAAATGTATCCTACATTCTGTGATCTCAAACGGAAAAAAATGTTTCGCAGACGATCGCTTTGGAACGAAAGAATTCAAAGAAGACCCGCAAAGAACAATATGTAGATCTCACGGAAAACGGGAAAGAACCGCTTTGTCCCTATTCTATAGGACAAGTTCATCAGCTTCAAGGTTGCCATTAAATAAATCAAGCAAGGAGGCAGTATTTACTTCGATAAGTAAATACTGCACGAAAGTTCGCTATGACTATTCAGTATCATTGGAAAGATAAGACAAGATGGAAAAGGCAAGAGTCCCTAGCAGTTGTCACTTGGAACAATAACAAAAATATTATATGAAATGTAATTTATCCAACGCTAAGGAACGATAATTGCTTGCTGGACAATCTTCCCGGACGAGTCGCAAAAAAAACTATATTTAGACTGGGTGAATAAACGCAAAGCTACTGGAAATTCAAAACACGAAAACAAGGGTAAATAAAAGTAGAAGGAGAGGAGATTAAGATTAAAATAAGTTCTAAAAGGTTTTGTTGGTCCGGAAAGATGCCGAGAGATTCATTATCCCGAACTCCTTTTGTTAATTCTACAAAATATTATAAACATATGAAGAAATCCATCTCACTCAGGACCGTTATACAGATACGAATACGCGACAAGTCAGACGGTCTCGCCCAAATGCAGACTACGAGAATAAGAGGGTGAAAATCGGCGTTTTCCGCCACCTGCTACCAGGCGAACATAGGGTGACAAAAGGTAGTCTCGTAAGAGGTATAGCGTGCAACTCGTTCACTCAGTCTGCTCTGCAATTGAGCGAGACCGGATGACTTGTTGCGTTTTCGTACCAGTATAACTGTTCTCCGTGAACTGATTTTCTTTATATATTTAAAATATTTGGGAAATAACAAAAGGAGTTCGAGATAGTGCATCTCTCGTCACGTGTACGGAGCAATAAAACCTTTTCAAACTTATTCTATACTTTATCTCTTCTCATTCTGCCTTTACCTTTGTTTCCGTGTTTTAAATTCCCAGTAGTGTTGAGTATATTCACCCACAGTAAAAATATAGTTTATTTTGTGATTCGGCCGAGAAGATTCTTTTCCTGACTCCAAAATCACATTCCTCGACATTAACATTCTACTAAAAAATCAAAAGTTAAATACCACAGTGCGTACCAAACCCTCCAACCACCAACTATACCTCCCCTATAACAGCTGTCACCCCATTCACACCATACACAGTCCCTAACTCCCTCTCTATCCGCGGCCACCGTATTTGCAATGACACACTTATCCTAAATAGTTACCTCACTGATTGACACTAATTATTCTATAAACATGCTACCCAGGGAAGCTTCTCCCCAAGAAAACACACCCTTCGTCCTTCACTTACAAACCCCTTTCCAAATCCTCTACCCCCAACCCAGAACTCAACTTTAACACCACATACTTCTTGCGATCATATAAATTAAGGCTCCTTTTAAAAGAACTATATCCCATTCTAGATAATAACAACCTTTCCTCATCTCCAGTCCCCAAATGTATCACCGTCACCTTTAGATGACCCGCCAACCAAAATAATATTTTTAAAACCACCAACCCTCTGTCACGAGCCTTCAAAAACCCTTCTCTCCCATATCCCGCCCTGTGCAATCGACCAGATTGTATAACATGCCCCCTTTTACATACTGCTCCTTCCCCTTCCCTTCTGCACCCTTTAATGTCTTATCCCAAGCAAATTTGCCTTTGCAAAAATATTTTTTATCTTCGTGTGTATGCGTTTATATGTGTGTGTGTATATATATACTTCAGGAAAATACGGACGAGCAGCAAACACGAACACACGCACACACTTATACACATACACACAAAGAAAGAAACACTTAAAAGACACATTGGAAAGAGATATTTTGGGGGTTGCTTGCCCCTTCGTCGGTCTGAGAGTTCTCTCAGACCGACGAAGGGCAAGCAATCCCCGAAATGTCTCTTCCCAATGTGAGTCTTCAATTGTGAGTTCTTTAAGTATTTATTTCAATGTGTATACCTGTGTTCGTATATATATATATACATACATATATATATACATACATATATATATATGTATGCATATATATATATATATAGTTAGAGATATATAGAGTTTCATTTAATCTCCTGTCTGATTAAGGTGGTTCAGCAGCCACCGAAAATTCAAAACACTAGTGAGTTTCTTTGTATTTTTGTGCATATGTTTTTTGTGTATTTTTGTGACAAATATCCTCTCGCGTGTATGAACCGACTTCGTTATATATATATATATATATAATCACTTCGAAAAGGTTCACAATGTAAATAATATTGGTTCGAACACTAGTGGAACGT
>WURS02357757.1:0-17612 GCA_011762765.2 Rhinocypha anisoptera
CATCTTCCCCCCCCTCTATCTCCGACGAACATATTCAGCACCCACCACTCTCCCTTTCGCTCCTCCCTATCGCATACTTCATCGTATATTTTCTGGATAGCGTGAAGGGTTTTCACATAGATATGATTAAAGTTAAGTGAGTATGAAAAGGTTAGGGATAAAAAAATTAAATGATATTTACGAGCATGCAAATGTTTAGATGGCATGTTGGTCTATTCAGTAAGGCGGTAACTAATCTTACAACATATGAATATTTCTATATCGGGAGCATATATCATTTAGATTTCCTCTCGTATCGAACAGCTAGGTCTATCCCGATGCTAATACGATACAGCACTCCGTTTAACATAGGAGTTCACACCAAAATTAATTCCTGTAATTACCGCGGCTCGACGAGTGGGGAACGCGGAGACGAGCATACTCACGGTATGGGGATGGTATTTTAATTGTTTATGTCCCTAAAGTTGTTTCGATTATTTTCAAAATATAGTTTATTTATCTAAATATTGACAGAATGTTCATTTCAGCCTTATTAAAGCTCTCAGCCAAGGAATTCGACACTTTGACAGCTTCAAATGTGATTACGAGGATACAGGTGTCTATGGCAGTCGCACTGCCATCTGGTGGACACAACTGCGAACCAAGTACTGGCAGGAGATTGCCTGTCCCGCGAAATTTATATGAGGAATGATTTATCCTGTTCATGTCACATCTAGATAATGAAGTAACATAGATTTGTGGTAATTTACTGACATATTAAAACGAAAGTACCCTAGCGTTCGACATAATATATTTGGTATATTTACCAGAGTTTTGGCACAGGTACTGACTAATACTACACCAATGTGCGAATGTTTACACGAAAATTATATTTCAGACCCTTTAGATTCACCTATCAAACCGACCTCATTAAGGCTGAAGACTGTGCTATGCATGTCGAAAATATGGCCGGATAAGATTGGTTTTGTATGCACCATTTTTGCCTGTCTATTTTGTATATGCCTATTCTGCAAATATCTATTTTGTGTCTTTTATGTATGTGATTTAATTTTAACCTGTTCTATACTTGCATCTAACATGTCCTGGAAGTAATAAAAATATTATGGCACTTAAGGAGAAATTTTTATACTATAGTATATTGGCAATATTGTCTACAGGGAGTATTGAGATGTGTAAACAATTTTCTATTTCACTCAGACTTTCTTTCATACATTATTTTTAAATTTAATAGGGAAAAGCTTCAATATTAAAAGGTTTTATAGATTAAGTTAAGATTTAGTGGAGAAAATCTAACCTGAGGCTTAGCAAAACCTACTTTAACCAGTAGACTAAAATTCAATTCAGTTATTCTTGTATACTGATATTTCCTATCAAGTGCTTTGGCCAAAACCAGTATATGTGTACAAGTATTGCAGCATATGGATTCTGTTAGAATATGTGAAATGAGCATGGAAATAAAGCAGAGGAATTCATAGCAATGTAACTAGAATGAAATTGTTGTAAAAAACAACAGTAACAACCTGCAGTTTCCACAAGAAAAATGTGGAAACTGCAGTTTGCAAAAATGCAGGAAACTGGAAATATGTTTTTCATGTGGAAACCGCAGAGTTACTTCCTTTTCTTCCAGTATGTTGGACTTCAACAAAGTTACGCCTGAAAATGTATTATAGCGCATAGTAATCTGCATCTTCAAAATAAAATACTTATGGAATTCAAGCATGGAATCCCAAATTCCCTAAAAGGTCTCAAAGAACAATTATCAGTGGATATTAGTGGAATGGAGTAATTGTGAAAGGTATAGGACACGTTAATGGAAAAAAATGTTACATACCTTTGTGGATACATATGTGGGGGACTATGAACACATGATGGTGGTTTAAGTGCTCCATTTTCAATATATGTGATCTATGTCCAACATATTCATGAAATAATTGTTGACATTGCTGCACCATGTTGAAATCTCATTTGCCTTACACCAACCCATAAATTATTCTTCACAGTCTGTAGTCCTTTCCATTAATGGGTCAGGAATTTGAATACAATGAAAGTGTCTGTCTATTTGGGTACATATGCCCAAAAATACAATTTCCCCTGTAAAAAAAAGCATATTCAAGTTAGATGAACAATTGAAGGTGTGTTAAAAAATTTACAAACTCATAACCATACTCTAAAATCATTTCTTTACAAACAAATGTTCCTCTTTGAAATGGGACATATGCATTCACCAAGGGAAGTCTGGATAAATAGTGATGTAATACAGTAGAAGTCCGCTGTAGCGAGTATGGCTTATAACGAGAGTATCACTATTGCGAGTGATCGTTTTGCGGAGGTTGGTCCACGTGTTAAAATATAGGGAGTTCCACCGGTTATTACGAGTGGTCACACTTGCACTATTGCTATAGCCAGTAGATTTTGCCGTAGTTGGTGTTGGGTTTGCATGAATAGCAGGATTAGAAAACTCATTACATTGTCATGCCTCGAGAATCTACATTGTAATGAAGACTTTATGAGAGACTTTATGGTGATTTTACGAGAGAAGAGTTTGTGGTTTGATGTCACAGACTTTACTGGGGAATGACTGAACAACTTATCTTGGAATCTGTGCACCAGTCTGTAATTTCCTGGTGCTATTTCATCCTTATAGCTGATTAATTGGAATGAAAGAACATATGGAGCTGTGAGCTAGACTTGTAGTCAATACAGGAAAAGCCCATTTGTCTGTGTTGACCTTAGGAGGACAGTTAAATCTCTCGACCCTCCTCTTATTTATGGAATCATAATTGTTAACCACAGGCCATACCATATCTATGATTGATCATGAAACGTAATCAAAGAAAATACCGATGAGTGACGTACATTAGCTACGAGTGCATGACTTTTGATGACAATATTTTAAAATCTTTTTAATGAAATGATCTATTTTCAATGCATTTGCAGATGGATTGATACAACTACTTCGTGGCTCATTTTCACCCACTTTTGGTGCCTTTATAAATGCTGAAAGAGGGGAATTTAAATGACCGTCGGCTAAAACGAGTGTGCGTTATAACGAGAGATTTTTCATCGTTTATCAGCTCTCGTTATAGCAGACTTCTACTGTATACTTATATATTTTTGTATGTTTTTGATGTAGGTATGTTTTATCTGAATTTACTGTTTGCTTACTTGACAAGTGACTGGTTTATCAATATCTGACATGCCTTATATCTGTAAAACTGATCTTTGGGCAAATAAAAAATATTATTTTATTTGTAGTATGTTTGTTCTGTTTGTAGTAATATCAAAGGTTTTGGGAAGCAACAGTAACACTGATGGTCAACTAAATATAAAAATGTTTTTGGGGCATTACTTCTACTCCTATATATCACTTAGTTAAGTATGTAGATCACAAAGACACCTTAACTAACAGATGAATGTCACATAGTAAGAACTTTTGTTTTACAACTTCCTTGTTTCATTAGTTATTTGAAAAAGGAATGTTATGAAATGAGATATTTTATGAATAAACTATAGCAATGTTTCCATTGGTAACTGACTACTGTTAAATTTAAATTATAATCAAGTCTCACATAACATCCAAATGCTAATAGGCTCTACACACTGAATCATCATTTTTTATGACCGATTTTAACTTTGACAGATTTCATAAATTATTACATATTGTATAATGCTCCACCTTAAATGATCACATGCATGATCTTATGATGGAACAATTTTCACTGCAAAAACAACATGAGATATTTTTTTAAATTTAATTTTATGATGAAAATATGTAGAAGTAGAAGTATTTTTGTTTTTAGGGTGCTTTGACGGCTATGGTCATTTCGCACCTCTTCAACTCGTTAAAAAAACACATCTGCACAAACACAACATCCATGCCCTGGGTGGGATTCAAACCCTCGACCTTTGAATTAGCCGGCGAGCACACTACCCACCAGGCTAACTCGGTCGGCGAAAATATGTCATATCCTAATTAATACTCAGTACATGTGATCAGATGACATCAACATTTTTATGCAGGAGAAATGAATAACATATTCATAAAACAACCATGCAAAACTTAACTACCAATACATAATTTAAAACCCAATGAGACCCAAATGTCTATATAAAGATGTCAAAATTATATATGGATTCAGCAGGGGCAGGCTATTTTGAATATAATACTTGCTTTGATTTGTACCTATCTCAAGAAATGAATTGAGGAAGACCACATGTAGTATGCTTATTATATTTGAAGTATATTCAAAGGTTTAGATAAGAACAGTAACACTGAGCAGTAATTAAATGGTAAAAATATATTAATGAGAATTTTAAGTAGATGACATAGGTATATTAACCAGCAGATAAATCTGATAGTGTAAAAATGGCCATTGCATCAGTTCCTTGTTTGATTAGGTATTTGAGAGACTGGTGCCATGGAAAGATATATTTGGGGAGTAAAACGAAGGTAATCTTTCCAATGGTAACTGATTTGTTTTAAATTTTAATTATACTCACCTTAAAGTCTTTCATATTACACAAATTTCAAAACAGTCTATCAGATTTGCTGTATTTACGCATTGAGGCTGATCATTTGAGATTAGATTTTGAGGCAAGATGCCCTTTTCTGTATGATACACCCCCATTATTGAATACTCTTACTTAGGAACACACTTTTGACCATAAGAGCATATAAAAGTTTAAATTTTCTATTTTACTGATGAAAATATTATATGCTAAAAACAATTACTTGTACAAATTTTGTGATCAAGCAATACTAATGTACATATTCATAAATGAAAAATAAGTAGCAAGATAAAACAAAACCATTCAAATCCTATCACCGAATTATGTCAAACCTATTAGTCTAATTTCAAAATCAAGATGACTAATTATATGACTAGTATGAACAAACAGAAAATATAATATTTTTTACATTCATTGACAATGTCAACTGTGGGAATAATATTGGATAGACTAACACAACAAATCATTAAAATTAGAAATGGTTACATAAGGGAGTTCATCATATTCTTTTAAGTTAGTAATATAGGTGTTTTTTATCTTAGATAACATTTAGAGGTCACACATGTGCACACATATTTTTTACAGGATACAACTTTATAAAACAGCTGCATTAGTACCAACTACTTACATACATGTAAGTAGTTGGTACTAATACACCATAACCACTATAGTGGATATGGTTTATTGATTCCTGCCTTTGAATCGTAATCTCTATTAAAATGCTTTTACAAAGATGTGTGAATCACTTTTAAATGTGATATTGTAAACAGGTTGTAAAGAGGGAACTTTTTATGGTTCTAATTGATTCAATTGAGGGAAAAATGTTAAATAAATGTAGGAATATTTCAAAAAGATTCCTACTCAGGAGGATAGTATAGTTTGCATATTTTTAAATTATAGTTGACTATAGCAAATGCTAAAGCTGACATGCTTATGTTGATCTATTAGGAAATACATGGGGATTTTGTAATGTAAAATGAGTATATAATTTTATCTTACATTATACAAGCAGTTGTGACTAATGTAGCAGAATAAGGGAGATAAATTGAAAAACAGATAGGTGCAAATATTTATTTTTCCTGCACAGTACAATTCCTGAAAATTTTCCAAACAATATCCTTAATAATTACAAAATGATTGATTCCTTTACAAATATTAACCTTTTGCCTAAGTTCATTATTATTAACTTCATGTTTCAGTCTCCCTTTTTCCACATTTTATTCTCTTGGCATGGCATTTTTATGATAAGAAAGTTGGCTACAATGGTGTCCACCAACATAATCAAAGGTCTCCTATTGTGCCAAACTGAATTCTCATGTGTCTTATGGCATAATTTTGCTTGTGGTAATAATTGAAGTTTTGGTACTTCCCTGAAGGAGATCTCTCTTCAGAAATTATGTAAGTGAAAATGTAGGTTCTTATGGTGAAATAACCGAGAGGAGTCACCAGATGGGAATTCTTCAAATAGTACTTTGGCTGCAGCAAATTAGATGGGATATGCAGGTAATATAAGGGATTAGGTTATATGTCAGTGGAATCCAAAGGTAAGAGGGGGAGGTGGGAGGGAGAATACGGTCGAGAGGGTGGGGAGAGGGAAGGGAGGTGTGTGTTGGGAGAAGGGGAACCCACTAGAATTCCACCCACTCATTCACTCATGCTTCACACAGAAATGAGCATCAACGTATGAGCT
This sequence comes from Rhinocypha anisoptera, assembly GCA_011762765.2. Taxonomy (NCBI): domain Eukaryota; kingdom Metazoa; phylum Arthropoda; class Insecta; order Odonata; family Chlorocyphidae; genus Rhinocypha; species Rhinocypha anisoptera. The sequence goes on from WURS02357757.1 coordinate 6,200, forward strand.
CCGCTCCTTAAATTAGACGTGCCTATTACTTTTCCGTTTCCATTGATTCCATGTTTCTAAGAAGTCCATCGGAAAGCTATTTTCTGCCTCTCTAGAACTTATCACACAAGGCGAATTTTATTCGTTCTTCCTGAAGGACCTTGGGAACATGTTGAAAATCTTATTTTCTCCAGGTTTACCTTCTATAGATGTATCTTTTCTTTGGAAAAGATATCGTCATCCGTTTCGATTATATATGTTCAAATTTTTCAATGGACTATTTACTGCACATAATTATTACTTCAAATGAATTGAAATGTCTCTTAAAATTAAAAATCTAATAGGATTCTAATGAGTAACTACTAACTACTTGAAATATTGCGGAGATGAATTGGTCTTCAATTTAGAGCGGGAAAGTTTTTTTTTTCAAGTGAACATGGAGACAATTTTGACTGAAATTCTGTTATTTTTTGGCGCTCTTTATCATGAATAAATAATAAAACTATTGAAAACATTTCATATAAAAAGTGCCGTAATTAACCACTATTTATTTTTTTATTAAGTTAATTCTATAAAAGTATCTTTTCCACGATTAACGTTCACAATGTGTGAAAGTGGGAAAAATTGCAAACTTGTATCTATGACATTAAAATAAGCCAAATGTGAATTTATATTCAACTTATAAGATAAATAGATTAAAATAGACTATGCAAATGGTTCAGCACCAACACATGGACAAAAGTGTTTCAATTACTAACCGAAATATAAAACCATAATAATGTCTTTTGAATTGGCCATTTTTATACTTACAATATATTATTTTAATATTCTCACAAAAATGATGAGCGCCTAACCCAAAGAAGCATGGGGCCTATATTGTTTTCCCTTCTCAAGACGTCTTTGGCCATCATCAACCGAAATGAATTTGGGAGTATGTCATGTACTTAACTAGGCAACAAAACCTTTGACGAAGATAAACTTTTTTAAAATCTCTCAAAATGAAGAATGTTTTTCCTCTACTAGTTTAACAGAGAGAAATGAAAGATATTTAATAAAATTGTTTCAAAAAACTCAGGTAATCATCAATAGTACCGAACGATCTCAGGAACAATTCTAAGTACTTTCAACGTCTAATTGATTCGATATTCTCCGCTATAATATATTTTTTTCTAAATTACAACCAATAGCAGAGTGCGATGGATCTCTGAAATTACTATATTCCTCAAGCCTAAGCTTTACTTTAATTAAGGAGGAAAAATGCGTTTTTCATCAATAAGAATATTTACCTATCCGTAGGATGGAAAGTAAGATGGAAGAAAAAATAAGATGGAAAAAATCACATGCATAATGATTAATCGTAACCAAACTACATTTACCGATATTAATGAAGCTTACCCTTTAATTTAGATCTATTTCTTTTCGTATAAAATCCAGTGGAAAAATTTCGTGAACATAATAATCTAAATAGGTTTATAAATTCCATTAAACAACTTTATTTTGGAATACGACTTCAGTAATTTTTGTAGAATTTCTTGCGCTAAAATTATGACGAATGGATACTCCAATTGTTCTCAAACCATACATTTACACGTGCATTAGTATATTTTTTAAATTGGAGGTGTATTTAAGTTAAACAACCGTACTCCGATAAATATATTTCAGCTACTAACCACCGCTCACTCATTCCCAGCTCTTACCTTTCACCCCTTCTTCGTTCCTTCTCAAATTTAAATATCCACTCAAAAACCATTAAGAACAACGCTTGAGCTGCAGGTTCTCGCCACCCTTCCCGATCCTCGTATCTCATCATAAGCACTTTCGTCCCACACACCCACCTTATCCCATTTCTTCCACGGGAACCTCTTATCCTCCATTATCATCCTCTTTTCCCACTTTTATCGCACTCTCCTCCCTATCTCTCTCCCTCTCTTCAAATCCTCTCGCTCACACATTAAAGTAAAGCCCGAAAATTACAGCCCGGCTTTCCAGAAATAACAGGGGATCTAAAAAAATAAAATGACTATCTCACCCGCCGCGTATACCCGTTTCATTCATATTCCCCCCCCTCTCCTTCCTTCACTCTAAGCCTCTACATTACCTCTTCGATAGCGTCTTATCCTCAGTACATGTGTGGCTGCTAGTTAAAACAAAACTGTAAGGGAGTGGCACGAAAGAGGGCTGATTAAAAAATTGGAGAAAGTACAACGAAAGGCTGCCGGATATGTGTTAGGTCGGCATAGGAAAACGGACAGCGTAATAGGGATGTTGCAAGTACTTGGACGGGATTCACTCGAGAGTAGAAGGAAACTTAACAGGCTCTGCGTCGTATATACAGGATTTACTCAGAATAAAAAGGATGGAGGGATTTAAACGGGGGAATAGATAAACCCAGTTACATAGGCAGAAACGATCACCGGTACAAAATGAAATATAGGTCTCAATATTGTGGTGATGTTTTCATTTTTTAATTTTTAATTTGTGAATGTTAAAAATGGAACCAGTTACATGAAGAGCTTTTTGAGCCCTTAACCAAAATTAGAAGTAAATGTAAAATATATGTAATATAAAACCTAAATAAGATTTCATTCTTGCGTAAAACTAAATTAACTTATTTTTCCATCAAAGTAATTGTTACTGATACTGTTATATGTGATGCTTGTTGTTATATAGATATATTGTTACATGTGGTGCTTGTTGCACGTCACTTTTTTCGTTGCCACCCGGCTTCTCGCCCAATTTCAATGTATCTTGATAAGTAAATAAATAACACAGTACACCTTCTATCCACAGCATCCGTGTCGAAGCTTATCATAAAACACGTGGCCATCCATCTCCAAAGAAGACCCGTTTCAAAGAAAACTATTTTAGAATGCAAATCTTACACGAGCAAAGATAGAGAGTAAGCAGTTAGCGATATTATTTTCAATACATGAAGAAGCACGTGCTTGAGAATAGCAAAAACAATATTTATTATATAAGAACATGCATAAGAAACCGGGTTAAGGTAATCTGACTCGTTATCCGTTGATCATGTTTTCTTGTTTTTTTTTGTTTTTTCCTATTTTTGTTATAAATTCAATAGCCTTAATTGCCGTTATTCTGCCATTGGTCTAAATAACTAGGTACTTTAAAACTGTTAAAAAATATATTGTCCGGAATCCAGAGAAGCTGAGAGAGCGTGTTTCATGATATTGTATTCCAGCGTCATTATGCATAAATGTCATCATCTCCCCCATCATTTGATAAAAGGATAGCTAATCACATTATGTTGATGAGATGAGTAAGTCTATCAAATATTCGTATCTTTTCGTCTTTGAAACAGAAATTCCTCCCAGTCAGAATCCTAAAAGCACTTCTTGATTAATAGCAGCCTACCAATCAGAGATAGATTTTGATGTCCCAATATATACTGTATAAGCCTTAAGCTTAATTCATCTTCCTTCTCCAATCTTCCAACCTCTCATCAATCCGTCTTAAATGCAAATTCAGTTCTCTTTACCTTACTCACCCAACGGACTACCTTTCCTTTTGACGTAACATACTACTACATTTTGTCACTAAAGTGATTTGGCAATAGTTTTTCCATATTTGTACTAAAATACTTTTCATCAATTCCTTCTCCTGGTTAAATGGTGCTTTCCTTATCTGATAATGCGTTGAATTTATTTGTCATCATACCCATTTGTCACTTACTTTCAGAAGGAGAAAAATATCCCTACATACTATTTTCAACCATCTTATGATAACATCATCTTTTTTCATTAAAAATCTAATTTTAATAACAATAATAATCTGTCTATATAAGGATGATATTGAGACTGAAACTCCCTTATTCCACTGATCCTTAATATTGTTTATAATTCTTTTATGACAAAGACCAAAACTTTAATTTTCTACTACAATTTGGAAGTATAGATGCCCAATTGCTTACCACAAAGCAACTGTTCAAATTAGACTCGGTTGTATGACTATTGAGTTGGGTAATTAAAAATCACTCCTGTAACTTTCCAAACCCGTTAATGACGAGTGGAATGAAGATCATATCGCAAGGAAAGATCATAAGTAAAGGTTTATAACAATAGGAAACTTTAGTAATATTAGCCAATGATAATGCAGTATATCGGTGTGATCATTTATTTTCTTTTTTATCTCCAATTATGTTTGTTCAATAATCCCAACCTTCTATTTTTGATCTACATCAATTAAAATTTTCAATTTATTCGACAATTAACACCCATTGCCTGCTGAAAATTTTGAACAGAACGTGTTTTATTTGCTGAAAACCCCCATTTTCAATGTTTTTCTACTACCTTTACTACAATTCAGTCGATTAATCCCTGCCTCTGCACCTATACTTCCCATTTTCCTTCCCGATATTCATATAAATTTATAAATGTTGGATAATAGAAACCGCGGACGGAAAGTAAAGCATTTTTGTTGCTCTAAAAAATTTCATTTTTCATGCAAATACGAATTTACATAAATTAGCACCTTAGAATACCATTAAGACCCTCCCTTTATTAAAATATCGCCCAATTATTAATGGAAATTTCCTTAAAGTTGTTCTCACCACCTTCTCGTGGCATGCCCAGATAATTTGTGCTATCGTGTAAAGTAGAAAGCCTCAGTCTTCTGATAGTTTCGAAATAAGGTTAAGAAACGACTAGGAAGGGTAGAGGATGATAATGGATAAACTGCGAATTGCCCCTCTCTAGCGACTGTTTTAAGAGGGAGAAGGAAACTGCTTTCGTTTTCGCCAGAATGGTCTTCAAGATTAGTCGTGCTCTGAAACGATCACTTCGGTTTAGGGTAACGGTCGAGATAGGACCGAATAGTCTTTTGGGGGAAGAGTGGCTGTTGCAGTTCCGAGAGGGAAAATTGACTTCCGGATAATGCTTTAAATTTCCCACTATAGAATTCTGAATTTCATAGTAGTAGTAATATCCGTGCAGAAGAATTAGTTTGACCATGAACGTATCATATTTGAAAAAGTGCTCGTTTGAATAAGTAAATAAACAAAAGCGATCCTGATGAAATTCGTGTGTCCATATAGAGTAGGATTAATAACGTTTAATCAAATAAAGCCAAATAGGGACAAACATTTTTACAAATTCAGGAAGTCTACTATAATTCATAGGAATTTTTATATGATAACGTGATGAAATTTCTTATTTTATTAAATTTGATGCCGATGGGAACAATTTACCCAAAAGTATAATAACAAAGTAAATGAATAACTTAAAAAACTACAACAAGGGTTTATGGAGCAATTCGATTTTCACAATTCGTATGTCATGTATTAGCTCTTATAAATCAAGATAATGGAAATTTATTTTCTCAAATACTTTGGTAAGCTTTCCATTTCGTTTCTACTGAATAAATTACACTACAAGCATTGTGGTTACTAATGCTCAAGTAGGAGTAAATGTGATCGAATTTTCTTCCAGATGCTACACCCACTCAGTGTTTTTTTAACAAAAGAAGAAAGAATCTAAATATTTTACACGAAGCAAATACGAATATTTAATACAAAGCAAACATATCAATGCAAATCCGTAACATGAAATTGCTAGTTAATATTTTAACATTTAGCCAGCAACTTTGTTTTTTGTGTGCATTTTGTTCGGTGGCATTGGGGAAAAGTAGAGTGAACGTAACTCAAAGGCTTAATCAGTCAAAAACGTACAACGTAATTTTATTAGCACTCATTACTATACTGCATTAAAGTGGTTGCTTCGTTCACCATTTATTTGGTTATAGCCACAATAAGAAATCTAAATTAAAAGTTGATATGGTCCTAGCTATATTTATGTAAAAACTGTAACATATAATTTTATGTCCCAAGATCAAAACTTCATTTTATCTTATCTTAGATACGACTTCGCATCTTGATAGATAGTGCTTCTTGCTAGATAGTGTTGCACTGCAGTGCTTGATCTTTTCCTATCTATCGCTAAGACTCTTACCATTTCGTAGTTCTTAATACATGTATGAAGGTGTATTTGAGACAGCAAACAGCAGACTAAGACGACAGTCGAGTGTTGAAATACCAACTCAACACGTTTAACCTCATCGAAAATAAAATTCGTGGAATAAACACGCTGAACACTTATATGATGGAAGCGTCACTCCATACACTCCGTACATTAGGTTAGAGAAAAGGAAGCAGTTTCATTTTTAGATAATATTTTTCTATAAGCAAAGTGATTTCATATACTATGTACTTGCGACAAAATTCATGAGTGTCCGGATGGTAGTCTAGGTGTTAGGATATACTCCATAATTCAGTCGTGTCCAGTTCTTCGATTTCGAAATATGGTTCATTTTTGCAATTACCGTAAGCATCTAATACTTTTACATGGATAAAAAACATGCAGAAATATATGGTGATGCTTTACAGATTGACACAGTACAGACTTCCGAGAGAGAGCAGAGTAATGTAAAATGAATAGATTGAGGCGGATGGACTGTGTTCATTCCGGGGCGAGATTATAACTTTAGTGTATTTCCTACTGTTTAACTCAAAAGAAAATTCGATCATGTCTTCTCCTACTTGAGCATTAGTAACCACAATGCATTTGGCGCAAACCTAAGCCTTACCCCATGTGACGCTAAATTTTAAAAGAGATGCAAAAGAGTATAAGAAAACTCTCATGGATTTGCACGAATCAATGAAAAAAGTATCTGTGAATCAAAAAAAGAGAATGACACCTACTTGCCAAAAGAGAAAATTTACAATTCAGCGTGTTCCTTCAAGACCTGGTTAAGGAAGACATTTGCGGTCGTGGATGAAGGTTTATAGAACAATCCAATCCAAACGCACACACAAACACAATCACACACACACATACATACATATATATATATACATACACACATATATATATATATTATACATATACATACATATATATATTGTTGCACTTGGAAAGTTTGTTTGAGACAGAATCGCTTCACTTACAATACAATACTTACTGGCAAATGGCACTTACATATGCATAAAGATTTGTTCGTACGATTCGGCAGGAGTGCCTGCCATTTTCAGCGACAAAGGATATATATATATAGTAGCACTTAGGAAATCTTGGTGGCGACGGAGCTCAGTTTTTGTCTTTATCTTTATAATCATCTATGTTTGTGTCAAATATATTTAAATATATATATATACATATATAAGATATATAGATAAGATGTATATATATATATATACATATATAAGAAGATAGACAGGAGACGGACAGGAACACACAGAGAAAGAAGTGTCTCTGTGTGTCTGCAAGAAGAAGTGAAAGAAGAAAGAAGAAGAAAGAAATGTCTCCAAGTGTCTACCTTGGAGCTTGAAAACGGGCTGAGATGCTCGAAATATCGCGTAAGTTTTAACTGTGCCGTCCTTTCTCTGTGTGTTCCTGTCCGTCTCCTGTCTATCTTCGATATATCTTGTGCATCGCCGAACGGCTGCTTCATTGATTTCACCTATATATATATATGTGTGTGTGTGTGTGTGTTTGTGTGTGTGTGTGAATGGAAATATGTATGTATATATACATATATGTATATGATGATGAAGGGTAATCTACCTGTTAAAGTAGGTTTTTGATGATCATTAGCTTAGGTTGGCCGCATTACATTATAATGTGATGATGATGAGTATAGATATATATAGTATATTTATTACACGGATACTAATTATTATACTAATACTGAGGGGAAAAACTTGTGCTCACAGTTCGCCGACTAGATTGTCAACCAAGCGTGTTAGTGAGTGTTTAATGCATACCTGTACGTTGAGTGTTTTCGCCAAAGTATGTGATTCGAGCGTGCGGTAAAACATTAGAGTGCAAACCTAAGGGCTTCAGGGGAAAAGAGAGGGGTGGCAGTGTGAATTTTTCCATCAACTTTCCACTCCCTCCATTCAAGCTCGCAGCTTCCGGGGGATTCTTCTCCCTACCGATTTACGAAGGTCAAAACGACCAACGGGAAGGCTGTAAGGACACCCCGGGGTGCAGTGGAGGATTCATTTTTTTGCCAGGGTACCTCCATCCGAGGGCGGTGATTTCAAAGCTAGATATATCGAACGAGCGAGAAAAGTAAGGAAACCCGTATCGTAAAGTAAAAAAGTAGAGAGCCCGTAAACAGAGAACATGTATTGGCAGCAGAAAAGGATGGATATGAAATATTTAAAAAAATTTTAAAATTCAAAGATCCTTCCATTCCCATCCGTACATAACCATCCTTCCAGTCTGAAAAACCTGGTATTGGTGCTGATCGGACTTGAAATAACGCTATGATAAAAAAAACGTATATGTTACTAAAGCTTTGACTTTGAAGGTCGGCCGCAACATGGCTTCTGTGTTTCGAAATGCTCTTGCGTCCGTTCTTGTGAAACGTTCCCTCCCTCAAACCCTGAGACTCCAATGGTGCCGTAAATTGAGATGGATATTTTTTCTTTCTGCTAATACCCCTTCCCAAAAATCGAAAAAACTGAAACGTTGGAATGGGCGCATCCCGACGCAGTTTTCCAGTGGTGAAACTGCAGAATGCAATACCGATGCACGTAGTTTTTTCCCCCGTAACTGAGATGGGTTTAATAAATCCAATGAGCATAAAAAGGACTTTCATGAGTTAGGAAAGGAATCCGTACAGTCAGAAGTGTATTTGAAAGTGGATTTTGGCTGAATGCCAGACGTTAGCGATTACTCCCTACACAATGGTTGGTGACGTCAATTAACTACGTTCTTATTTTGGAGAATGAAATAGAAGTAAGCCTGAAGATTAGCTAAAAAAGACGACTGCAGAAATGAAAATTCTGATAATTTGAATTAACGCCATTATTGGAAATATTCCCACAGAATTACGAACATGGAGAGAATAATTTGATTTCTCTTAAGTATGATATCGAGGCCATTACCATTATGTATAGCATATACGAGCAAGAGCTCACTAAACGATTACGAATAGGATTAATTAAAATATAACTAAAACGCTAAAGTAATAATTGATGAGGATAGTTGTGTATTGACACTAGAGTTGGTGCCCTGATAAATTTATTTTTGTGGCTAGGATGGATTACTTGTACATGTCAGGAAAGATTACTACTACATGAGGGATAAATGAATTTTCCTAATACATTATCTACGCTTTAAATAAAATTTCTAAAACAAGAAAAGAATGATAATCATTCTGTAAAGAGTTAACTCTGTATATCTTCCTTGTGACACTCAAGCAACGAGTGGAGAGAGTTAGAGGGCGGCGTAGCCTGACGCGAGACATCAGACCAGCTTCTGTAAAGATTTTATCCTGAAGTGAATTCACAAATTAGGTACGTTTTTCTTTCTTGGAGGCATCAATGTATCAAAATTAGTATTTCTAAGAAATACAATTTGTATATTTCACGAACCAAGTTGTCCTTCGGAAATCTGCTTTAAAGATTTTAGTAAAAATCAAGTCGAAATGCTTCTGCTTATTTGTGATATCGTTTTATTTATAACACTACATGTTACCTCAATCTGCATATTCTAATTCCTGGTCCGTAATAAATAAAGCTCGGTCATAACAGAGTATAATAAATTTAGTCACTACGTGACATAATAACACGAACAGCCTTAGCAAAAAATCATAAAAATAAACTACTCAAAAAATAAACAAATATCATATAAAAGTCATCTAATCTAGACACCCATAATATAATAATGTGATGAAAATCCCTGAGATTTTTCAGCTAACAAAGTCACGTCAAGAATATAATAATTATGTACTATTTATTGTCCATTTTTTTATTCTAACTTACCATTTTTATTTCGGAAAGATTTTTCATTAATATCGTCAATACTTCAACACAATTTCAGAAAGTCGTGAAAAGAAGAAATAAATAAGCTTAACCGTAAATTTTATGTTATCTAACGGACAAAAACTTGGGGTCAGAATTTCGAACGATACAATTCAATTAGGTTAAAAATTAATAGTAATATAATTAATAAAAGTAATATTTTGAAGTTTTTGTTTTTAAAAAAATTCATATTTTGTACTGCACGATTAAAAAAATATAAAATAAACATTGTAGGAAGTGTGGAAATATATTTTGTGCCTATATATCAGGCACATAGCATTCCTAACCTATGTTTTAGGAAGAAAAGTCAGTATTAAATAGTAATAAGTATGTTAAGTATTAAATATAATTACCTACTTTTAGTTAAAAATTTACTATTTTCACAGTTTAATAAAGAAAATACAAAGGTTATATTTAGAATATAACCCTCCATTTTTCCTTTCGCACTTTTAAATGAAGCCCTTTTCACAACTGGCCAGATAATAATTTAATTAACTGTAAAGGGAATGACTTGGAAAGGATCGAATTTCTACTTTTCATTCTGGTAGCTACAAGTATGATAGTCCAATTATTGATAGAGAGCCCAGGTTGCAAAAGCAAAAAAGGATCGTTCAAATATACAGAATATCCAAAAAATAATCCGTTTCCTTTAATATTGTGTCCAATTGAGAATGTAATAAGTGTAAGCATTGCACTGTGCCACTGTAAACAAATAAAAACGAAGACAATTGAACATTACACCGAGATCAATTAAGCTCTAACGTTGTTCTGAGTTAGCAGAGAATTTCGGAAAAGTTTTGAGTAATCAGCATAGAGATTTCTGCAAGGTCAATAGCGTGTGAAATTCATGGATATTATTGGGTCTAGTACTTAATTCATTGCTTTATTTTCTCGAAAATTTCAGTTATCCGGAATATCTCCGAAATTTCAAGCACTGATTTTGTGAAAGTAACTCATTTTTGACACCAAACCCATTTCCAAGCAACAAATTCAAATGATGATGTGATGCAATGGAACCGAAACTGTTGATTTTTAAGGGAATTATCAATTTCATTCGGAATTTTCTACGTATTTCATAGGAAAATGAAATTAAAAATGTTTCACTCTTTGAAACAGTGTGACCAAAACCTTTAAAAAATCGTCATTTTTTTCAAATATTGAGGTTACGGGAAACCTCAGCTTATTCGGATGCAGGGTCCATCAACAATCATGAGGTGGAAAAAAGTTTGAATTTGCTTTCTTTTGAATCTTGTCGTTGGAACCCGAGGACTCTAATAATACCCCAGGACAAATAAGGCTTCTTCTTAATGCAAACCCTTTCTTTAGATGCTCATCCATCCGAGGTGAGTGAGGTTTTTCTCTTTTGTTTTTTCCTTGCCGACCCCATTAAAAAAGGACGCGTAATTTTCTCGGCTCCCTGCGGGAACCCTGCGTGACGACGCAGGTACCCTTAATGCCAGCAACTACTCTACTATTTTCCAGTCATACCCTGGAATTCCCACCGTAGTCATCTTCGTATTCGCCGCCCCAATCCTCCCGGCCTGTCATCTTACTTTCAGAAACCACTCACCGCGGATTAAGGTCAAAGGGAGAGCGGGGCCTGACGTC
>WURS02357865.1:0-17611 GCA_011762765.2 Rhinocypha anisoptera
ATATGACGTGTTGTGATATGCAGGAGGGAGATGAGATGGGGAGGGAGTGTAGGAGATTGGTTAAGTGGGACGGAGGGATTGTAAAAATCGAGCAAGTTTTACATCTAGGATGGTTGCAGGAGTCGGGCGGGATTTTGATGGTGGAGTGTTTGATAGTGTGGAGGATTTGAGGAGAAGTCGTGTTTTTTTTTCATTCTGTCACCTACAAACGTCCTCCTAACCTGGGTGACATCTTAAAAAAAACACGACCATAGCAACTAGATAGGAAAGGATGGAGGGCTGCAGGCAACCAATCTATGGATTGAAGTACTGATGATGATATATATATATATACATACATACATATATATATATATATGTGTATACATATGAGTTACATTGTTTAGACAAGGGTTTTGTTGTTTTAGGGATGCTGTAGAGATTAGGAGGATGACTGAAAGTAAAGTATGGGCAATTGGGAAAAACTTCAGTGGTAGTGTGTTTGCTGGAAAGGTTAGGAAAAAGGTCTTTCAGGATTACATTGAGGGACTGGATGCCGGGGAAGTAGCTGGCATAGAGGGTAAGGTTGTTTTATTGTTTTGAAGTTGTGGTTTAGGAGAATAGGGTTTTCTAAGCATTTTAGTGTGGAGAAGAGTTTCAGGGCACTCCTTTGAATAAGAGAAAGGTGCAAATTGAAGAAGGGAAAGCAAATCGCAAAATAAGGTGAACTCAAATGGAAAGGGAGTAGGGAAGGGATTTTTCGTAAGAAAGACCTTCTTTTGGTGCTGATTTTTGGAGGCAGGAGTTGGGTCATGGTCAAGAATGGTGTAAGTGGAAGAGTCATTAAGGATGGAGTAGGGCTTCAGAAATGTAGTCCCTGGTGTTGAGGACAACAGCTGTAGTGCCCTTGTTAGCTTGGGTGATAATTATGTCTGGATTGTTTCGGAGGTTTTTTAGGGCTTGGTGCTCTATTAGGGTGAGATTCATTTTAGGTTTGAGGGATTCGATATGGGATGTGCTGGAAACTTTTTTGAGGAGAAGACAAATGAAAATTTCCATGGCATGAGTTTGTGGGAGAGGTTTAGATTCATGGTTGGAGGCGGGATAGAATTTAGCAAGGGCAGGGTTTTTGGGTTGCCATTGGGAGGGAGTTGAGTTGGTATTCCAAAAAGTATGCCAACAGAAATGCTGATAAGTCACGCAATTTAAAATAAGTTTTTAAGTGAATATGAACACAAAAAAGGGCACTTAATAATAATAATAATGATATTAACATTTGTTCCACTCCTCTCAATCTACAATCACATGAATTTACTTTATGGTGTGGACTGACATTAGCCATGCCTTGGAAGAATTAATTCATCTGCTGGGATCGCCATCACTTTCGGCAAAAAGAAGAAAGAAAATGTGTGTTCTTTAACCACAAAAACTTACAAAAATGGACTAATTAACCACGCTCATTCAGATATTACATACAAAAAGAAAGATGCAACAATAATCTCTTAGATAATTTCAAGAAAAAAAATGTGTACTGTTTTAGCAAACAAAAGTTACAAAAGTGGTCAAATTAACCATGCTCATTCAGATATTATATAAAAAGAAAAGAATAGAAGTAATAGTAATGATACACATCTAAAATAGATTCATACAAACAATTTACAAAATACCACTTAAGTACCGGAGACATACAAAAATAGACAGATATATCAGACTCATACAGGCAAATATAAAAAAATTACAAAGGTTTACAATAGTTACAATAGTTATTAAATACTCTTCAATACTACACTTGTGAGAGAATAGCCAATCTTTTAGTAACCTTAAAAATGTACCCTCTTTATGCTCACAAAGTAAATATTTTGAAAGCTGTTTGAGGTTATTTGGTGCTATGTAGTCATATAAATGATTATATAGTTCTGTTTGGTTTCAGCGGTGGATAATTTTGATTTTTTCTTAGTCATCATTTAAATAGACATGACTTGTTTTTGAGGCCTCCGCAGTTGAAATTGATTCTCAGTACCTTATATAACAATAAATGCCTAAGTGGAAAAATCCATAGTTTTACAAACAGTGGGCAGGAGGATTCAGATCTTTTGGTTTGCAGAATGAGGCACATTATTTTATTTTGAACTGTTCTGATAGGTTGCACATTGGCCAAACATAGCTATTTTATTTTTTGCATTAGGCCCTTCATATACGGTAGTGCAAAATTTTATAGTAAGGCATCCTCAGTGAATTTGCCCTCTAGAAATCCAAATTGGTTATTACTAAAGTATTTTGTATTAATCAGAAAGTTCAAAAGTCGTGTTTTGACTATTTTTTCTAATATTTTCGAAAAGACTGGTGTTGTATCCTTATCTGGTAGGATATGAAGTTGATAACGCATACTTTTGCAGATAGTTTTACATTTGCTGAGACCACTTCTTTACACCTGGTTTGCTGGTAGCATGCCCGGAAGTAGTCTGCCCTCTGTCGGCAAACCACTTTCACTGTAAACATGGCTGTCATGTACTATATAATAACCAGCAGTAGAGAATTAGGTCGATAGTTATTTATATCAGCTGTACCCTTTTTTAATTATAGGCACAACTAATGCTACTTTTAAATTTTGTGGGAATTTCCCCGTTTCCATGCTCTAATTAGCAACATAAACAAATACAGGTGATATATTTTTCCTTATGGCTTTGACAACATTAGTTGTTATTTCATTAATACCTCTTGAAGTATGTGACTTTAGTCCTTAATTATTTCTATAAATTCTTTTGATGTTTTCGGTAGTAGAAAAATGGATCTATTTTCATTATGGGTAGGAAAACAGTCCTTATAATCTTTCTTGCACAATTTAATATTTGGATTATGTTTGGTATAAGACTTTTGATATTATTTTCAAAATAGGTACTGAATTCGTCTGCTATTTCCTGAAGGCTGGATATGTGAGCCTCTCTCCCTTGGTATCTTATTCTTTAGATGCAACACGGCTAACTTTTAGAACCTATTATACCATCTAAATTTCGCCACTGCTTACTTGTGTTATTCATATGAATGGCAAACAAGCTTAAAAAATAGTTATTTTTTAGCCACGAGAAACATTTTTCTAGCCGTGATTTACATGATTTATAGTATTTGATCACTCTTCATTAAACTTGTTTTCTCATTTTTTGGTTTATAAAGTTCTTTTTTGCAACATGCATACAAAGACCTTTGGTAATCCAGGGTTTCATTGGCTTATATTTATTTTTACGAGTTATAATATGCTTTGCAGATTCGATACAATACTTAAGTTTACATATAAAAACATCATATGCCAATGATGCATCAAGTTGATCGTAGACATCGTTCTAATCCGTGTGTAAGATGTTTTCATTTTTTTTTAGACTTAAATTTTAGTTGAGGGACCAGCCTGATCAGTGTTTGATTTTTCATTATAAACTTCTAGTGAACAGATAGTTAGCTGATGATCAGTGAGACCTAAGTCCAGAACTGTTCCTTTTATATCAAAATTATCTCTATTTCTGCAGGAAATGTGTTCAATACAAGTTATACTAAATTTTATGATTCTGGTGGGAGAAATTATAAGTTGTTCCATTCCATAACTAGCCATGAGAGTGAGGGGATAAAGAATAAGAATAAAGAAACATTTATTGTTCTTGGACCTTGGTCTCCTAAGAACATACAACATATATACATAATTTTAGAGCTCAAATACAGAATAAGTACAAGCAATAAATAATATGGACAACAAAGAAATTAAAAAAACAAGCACACAGATCAGTCAAATTTATAATCTATCCTGTTGTAGCATTTTATTAAACAATTTATTTTTAAAAGCCATCAGCGAGTTTTAATTTTTAATAGAATTAGGGGTACTATTCCAAATTTTAGCCCTTACAACAGAAAAGGATTTATTAAAGGTAGAGGTTCCATGCAGCAGTGTGATTAAATTATTTGGTGACATTCAAGTTGCAACATGTCTGTTTTAAGGTGGGAAAAATTGCATAATATTTTTAGGCTGTTTACTTCTGAACAGTTTATACAAAAACGAGGCACGCATAAGATCCCTCCTAGTTTTTTAACTTTAAATCATCCTAATCTAGCAATTTAAGGGGAAAAATGACCGTCTTTATTTAAAACATAAATGAACCTGACACATTAATTCCCATTGAATCTTTATATTAATCTCTTCAGTTAGGTCTTCATTTTTAAGAGTTTTTAGCTGAAACAGGATCATATTAATCTTATTGCAAATCACTCTAACATGGACTTGCCTAGACAAGTTGAGGACCAATGTAAACCCATGATTTTTAACAGAGTTTGCATGTAATATTTCCACATCACCAACTATAATCTTAGGAACAACATATAAGTCAACATATCTGAGTAGTTTTGAGGTACCAAGTAACAATTATTTAGTTTTGCTTTATTATCTACAGCCCATGAATTAATGGTTTGAACATCTTGATTTACTTTGGAAACTGCATCATTCTGCATCAGGATAGAATAAGACTTTGCTGTTCTACAGTATATATATTTTATTCCGACTAGTAATGTTAGCATCATCAGGGAAATAGAAATTAGGAATAAGGTGCAACAAAATTGATATGAATTTATATATGTTCAGCTGTGATGGGGGGGAGGGAAGGTGGTTTGGAAACTCAGGGTGGTGGTGTGGGATTGGACAGGTAGCAAAAAGGAAGGAGGGATGGTGTAAGGTAGGGACCGGGAATGAGTCAAGAGGTCACTTATCACTCTGGGGCAGGTGGGGCGGGGAGGGGAGAGGTGGAAAGATGTGGTGGTGGTCGGGTGGGAGGAGAGGAGAGGCAAGCATGGGTTTCTCAAGGTTTGGGAGTAGCTATGGGATGTATAGGAGGGGGGAATTGGAGTGGGAAGAGGGGGGGTCATAGATGATATGTTCTTGCTTCCTTATGCTGCCCAAAATGGGTAATTGCTCCCTGACATCCATCCCTTTGCATCATCTCTGATACGAAGTTTGCATGGTGACCTTCCCTGAGTAGATGGGCTGCAAATTGAGATTTATCTCTCCTTTTCTCTAAATCTCTCCGGTGCTCTTCTGCCCATACTTGGAGACTTCTTCCAGTTAGTCCTCACCTCACAGTCTGTGCATTTAAGGCAGTAGACTCCACTCTGTTGGATTACTTCTACTGGATCTTTCACCTTCAGGAGTAGGCACTTTAAATTTTGAATATTGTAATAATATCCAGGCTTGATATTTAGACTTTTTAGGAGGTTTCCCACCTTCATGGAGTGTTTCCCTGTGCATTCAATTAGGTGCCAGTATTTGTGTTCTGTTTTCCATTGATCAATTTATCTATACGGTATAGCCATTGGCCACAGCAATTTTTTTTAATAGTAGTTATTTCTTACGCAAATGCTGTGGCTGTTAAAGGTATGTTCAGTGCAAGCAGTATCATACTATGAAATGCAGCTAATTTTTTATTGCATACTTTGAGGTGGCTTAAATGACCTGGTCAGTACATGTGGGGTTCTGGTAAATGGAAAAATTGTGTTGCCTGTTTTTTATGGCAATATTTAGGTCCAGGAAATTTAATTTGTCCTATTCTTGCATCTCCAGGGTGAATTTAATGGAACTGTTGAGGCAGTTAAT
This sequence comes from Rhinocypha anisoptera, assembly GCA_011762765.2. NCBI lineage: Eukaryota > Metazoa > Arthropoda > Insecta > Odonata > Chlorocyphidae > Rhinocypha > Rhinocypha anisoptera. The sequence goes on from WURS02357865.1 coordinate 5,603, forward strand.
TTGATGAAAAAAGTTTGTTAGTTGCCTAATTTTTCCTGTCCATAAACACAAAATATCATCCACATAGCGAAACCAATAGTGAATATTTTTTAGGAGGGTGTTGTCACTGTTGAATAATTTATTCTCCAAGCTATCCAAAAATATTTCAGATAAAAGTTGTGACAGAGGTGATCCAACGGCAGTTTGTCCGTCAGTTTGTTCGTTAAAATTGCCGTTGAAAATGAAGTCATTTTGATTAACACACACATTCATTAGGGATATCAATTCATCAATGATGTTTTGCAGAGTCTTGGCTTCGAGTAGCACGTCACCTGCTAGTTGTACTGCTTCCTCTTTTGGGATGCTGGTGAACAGGTTTACTATGTCGAATGACACTAATAAGGCCTTCTTGGGTGGTGCTACTTTAGTTAAGATGTTGGTGAGTTCTGTAAAGTTTTTTTGCACTATAGATGGCTCTAAATTTTGTTAGTTCCATAAATTTACACTTGACTAATCTGGAGAGTAAATGCATTGCAGACAACTAATGCCCGGCACTACCGGTCGATGGGAATGGATAGTTTGTAATTTTGGGCATACGATGGAACCTAGGGGCAAATGGGATTTGTCACACAAACACTTTGAACTTTTCTGTGGGAGTGAGGATAGCTTTGGTGTTAGAAACCACTGTTTTGCACTCTTTCTGAAACTTCACTGAAGGGTCTTCTTTTAGCAACATGGATATGATTATCCTAATGATATCTAGACACTTATTAATGTATGTATTGTCGTTCATTATTGCTACTGAATTTCCTTTGTCTGCCTTCATTGCGACCAAATCAACTTCCATTAATGTTTTTTAATGGATTTCACAGTGGAGCACTCCATAGGTTGGCGCACGGTGTTTTTGATATGGTTTTATTACCACTCTTAAGAATTGAGCTTAAGTTGTGAACAAAGGTACATTTAATCATTAGATGCTCCCTCCTTATGGTGACTTTGCAATCCACTACAAGGTCTATCATTTCTTCCTCACCACTTTGAATACTGGGACAATATTTAAGACCTTTTTTCGAGTTCTTGGGACCTGAATTGATGATTTGACATGTTAATCACTCTCTCTTGGAACGAGTGGCTGGAGGGATTAACACTTACAGTTGGCATTTTCTTGTTGTCATCTATCTTTTGATGCACAAAGTCAATTGAGGTGTTAATATCAGTTTCTATGCATGCTCCTTCTGTCTTAGCCTCTTCAAGCATACATGTGACCTGAGCAATGTTCGCAGTCCCAATTTCTGCAGAAGGCATTTATGACATGCTTAACTTTCTTGTGACAGAACACTCCGTACAGACAGCACCATAATTGATTTTCAGCTATGAGATGTTCAACATCGTCCTTAGAGAGGTTAACACATTTAGCAAAGGCACATGTTGTTGCACTCTGCACAAATGATTGTCGGCTGATAACCTTCACCGCACCACACTCTGCCATTATTAAGGTAAAGATACGCGATAAAGAAATACCAATCAAAGTGCAATTGTCGCACTGAAAGACACTTGTGAGATTGAATGACAGAATCACCATTCTGGAGCACCTTTTGCAGAACACAATCACTGGAGGAGTGAGAACAGGTAAGCTTTTACAAGGCTTGCCCTTCGCTATGAGATCCCAACTAACTGGAACATCCACCTCACTCTCATGAACACTTACAAGTATTTTACATTTCGGCAGATCATCTACCTTCCTCAGAGGCAGGGATGAGATTGGTATTCTCTTACGGATGGTGTAGAGGGGTAATCTAGGGTGGGGGAAGGGGGAATGAGAGTGTTTTGAGAGTGAGGCAATTTTTAAGTGTCAGTGGATATGCTCATCTTTTTGGGTGGAGAGGAATAAAGAAGCCATTCTTTAGTGGGAGCTGATAATGGAGGGGGAGGGGTGGGGGAGGAGATTTGAAAATGGACTAAGTTCTCACCGCTGGTGGGGGGATAGGTAAGGGGGGGGTACAGAGGGATTTGGGGAGTGAGGAAGCGAATAACTATTAATAACACTGGTTTAAAGAATGCAATGTAACAGTTATAAGGTTCTGGTTTAAGGAATTCAATGAAACTATATGGAAAGTTTGATTTATGGAGAGAGGAGATGGCAGTTTTTATGGCTTCTATATTTGGTGGGTGGGAGGATTTTATTATATATTGTTAATTAACATGGCTGTGACCATATGGTTTATTTGCTGCTGTTAAAATGAGATCTGCGAGCTCTCGCAAGTTCTCACCTCGATGCATGTGCCTGATGCTGGGAGGGTTTCTACAATTGATACAGAAAAACAAGTATCAAATGTATATTATAGTATTGTGTGATTGTTTGTGTTTTGGAATGGGGTGATTTATATTCCACAAATCGTCCACCTTTCTCAATCATCTCATTAAAAAACACATACATTCACACAAAAGACCATTTGATACTTGTTTTTCTTTATCAATTATAGAAGCCCTCCCTTCATCAGCCACAGGAGGGCTCATTTCCATGGATTACTTCAAGAGCTGCATGTTGGTTCAGAATGTTTTAGGGAGAGAACAAGAGTTAGAGTTAGAGCAGCCCTGTGACTTCCAACTGTTCCTGGTTGCTGCCTCTCCATAATAGTCGTAATCATTTGGTGGTGGATTTTTAGTGGGTATGGGCCACAGGGTTCCTAGACCCTATATACTAAGTCCTCTCCCTTGCTAACAGCTGTTATTATTGACAAAAAAATTCACTAAACCGGAAAACACTGACACACACAAGAAGGGAAGGGTGTGAAAAACCTGCGAAAACCTACTGATGTAATAGCTACTGTGTGTAATAATGATTTTTGTAAATTATTATAGAAAAATACATGCATATACATATATATACATACATACACATACATATGCACACAAAAATACATACTAATATAATAAAAATAATAAATTATAATAATATTGATACCTATCGTATGTACACACATGCCCTGCTAAATAGCATAAAAATTATAAATATAAAATAATAATAAAAACATATAAACAGACACATATATATGCACAACTATTCACACAGCACTGACACATGACCATATGAACAATGATGCATGGGAAGAAATATGAGAAGGAAAGGAGAACCATGCCCCATGGAGAGCAAAGAGATTTGACTGCCCTCAGAAAGATCCATTCTTGTAGTGACAAAATAAATAAAAGTGGGTAGTAATGGAAAAAAAACTACTTACCTCAAAAAGTGCAATTTCCCAAATTGGCCAAGGTAAAAAAAGATTTTTTGTGGAACAGAAAAGTATTTTGTACTACCTATTAACATCATGAAAGAGTTCTACCACTAGTGTGTGACTCTCTGTTACGATCGCTTGGATTAAAAGGTTGCTACGTAACGTAGGGCAAACTTTTGTTTGTTGAGAATTGGAGGTAAATGAGTGCATGAATGGAATGTGAGATGAAGGGAAGAATTAATCTCTGCTGCTGTGATACCTGCAATGCACTGCAGTGTTAGAGACTCGGGTAGTTTGGCCGCAAGGGCCCATTTTGAATGAAAGAGTCGGAGGCAGCGGGGAGACGAGGACACCTTTCTAAGTGGATGCATGCAATGGCAAAAGAAAGGATGGAATGAGAAATGACCTCGATACAAGGATGGTCAAGTTGGGACGATTCGGCAAGAAGACACAAAGAAGGAAGCTTTAGATGGTTTGAACACACGTCCAATGAAGGAACAATGGTATGCACAGAGTATACACGGTTTGACGAAAAAATAACAAGAACTGTTTTCACAGTTTTCCCCGATTCACAATGGCGTGGTGCATCACAAGATCCTGCCATATGGTCGCATTGCTGATAAAATAATACTATATTGAAGCTATACTCCCCTTTACGTGAAGAAATATGATACGAAGACGCCCCTGGAATTTTGAATTTTGGCAAAACGATTGACTTGTGGAAATTACACCACACGACAATGCTCCCCCTACTCACTCACACCTCACTGCATGTTTTTGTGATTTTTTGGTCAAAAAAAACAAACTGTTTACTTTGCCTCAGCCCCCTCAGACTCCTTTCTATTCTCCCGAGGCTCAGGAAATCAACCATCAACAAGACAATGTTTTGCCACCATTGATTAGATGAAAACAGAATTGCCGAAGGAGCTGAGCTCTATGCCGAAAAGTGAGTTCAAGGAAAGTACTTCCAAAAATTGGAAAAAAACAATGGCACAAGTGTATTATTATTAATGTATCTAAAAGGGGGGAAAGGGGAATACTTATAAGGGAATAATAATATAATACTGAAATCAGTTGACCAGCTCTCGAGATCTGCAGTTTTACATCAGATGACCTGAGTGTTTTCTTGTTCTGTATTTATTATTGACCATGAGGCTCTTGAGACATTATGTGAAGTGGCAATATAATAGTCATTGTTATTTGAATTGGCCTCTATTAATGATCATATATTCCTTTTTAAGAAGATTATTGTCTTTATAAGTTCTGATTTAGCTGTATAACATTCGTTTTTGAGCACTCATTTGGATAATTTTGGGGGTTAACCAATTACGATTTGTCACATTACTCTCCGTTACTTTGCACCACTTGATGGGAAAAGCAGATTAGAAACAATAGGTGAATTTCTGTGCATAAGTATTGACTTTACTATCAAGACTACTTGCAGAGGCACTTCATCCCAAAGTTCATTGTTAAGCTGGAGGCAAAACAATCAGAAAAACCCTTGATTGTTAACCCTCCTAATTTAATTGTTAACTGTTTTCTTCATGAATCCATTCATCAAATTGATATTATTTTGTGATAAATAACTTATTGTTGGTTGGTAAACACATGAGCATAATTTTGCTTTAAATATAAGATAAAGTAAAGGACAAAATAATAACTGGTTCCAAAGCGGAGGTAATATCTTGTAATGCCTTACTTCTTTTGCTTTTTTGATGATATTCAGGTTTAGAAAAGACATATAAGCACTCCTTCTCCTCCGAAAACATAATTAGCTGCTTCTCTCTCCCAGGTAGCCATGTAGTTTGTTTTGCTTTGTTGGTGCTAGAGCAGAATTCTGGGTAATTTTATCCATCGCACCATTGGTTTAGCGATTCAAGACCATTCAAGCTTGAAGAATGTTTAGAACCTTTCCATGAAATGATTGATGGAACAAAAGCCTTTCAAGAGGATTCAATACAATATGGTAGTAGGGAAGAGGTTTCGATGACGTCATGTCGTTTCAAGAAAACTTGTTCAAGGAATCTTGAAATGGTGATTTGACGGAAAATTTGATGGTGTGAACTGGGCTTTACACTTTTGAAATAGCTTTTATTTCAAATCTTAACCCTTTCGTGCTGGAGCCCAAATTTGGTATGCAGCCCATGCATATGAATGTGCAGCAAAATAAAATAAAAATATGTCCAAAAATAAGGTCATCCGTACTGGAGGGATGATTCTGAACGCCCGATATATATCGGTCATTTGCAGTAAAGTGTTAATAACCATTGGAAAAAAATATAATTTGAAAACAGTCATGGAACCCAAACAAATTTGGTAAGAGCAAGAAAATGAAAATAAAACTAACTGGAAAATGTTTGGCTCCAAAGAGAGAGAGAGAGAGAGAGAGAGAGCGTCCTTCATTTGTTGGAAGTACCCCTAGATGTTCAGAGAGTGCAGTGGGGAAGCATGAGACACACAGAGTCTAAAGTTATTGCTTATGAACTAGGATTGCCCGATAAGCTTGAGTGTTGTCCTGATGAAAAATCACTCATGCACTTTTTTTCCAGTTATATTTCCTGCCGTGCTGGAACGAGCTTTGTCCTCAAAGCACGTTCATAGCATGCAACCACCGCCATAACACCCTTTGGAACATAATGAGTGATGAATGTTGCCCTTTTTGCCCCATAACACGGCCTCCAAAAGCTTTCATAATAATAATAATTTTATTCATCAGTAGATCAATACAAAAGTATGATATAGATTTTGTCAAGTATATCACCATGTGGTTTACATAGTCATTACATTACATAGTCATACATTAAAGATTACATAATTAGTTCTATAATACAGAATTGCTAATTCAACATTGATAATATCAATTATTAAATTCCAATAGGGAATTATCCATAAGGTAGTCATCTACACCATAGTATAATTTATTCCCAAGGAATACCCTCAGCCTACTCTTAAAATTCTTAAATTATAAGAGTAGGCTGAGGGGAAGGATCAATGTGTTAGGCAGAAGGGAAAATCAATGTGTTAGGCAGAAGAGTAAGATAGGTATGTCCCTCATCGTTCCTTTTCATTTACATACCACCTGTGGTTTCCCAAGAGGATCTGATACCCAAAAAATCACTCATTTTGGGTTTAGCCGGAAGTATTCAGAAGTATCTCCAAAACTTAAACTTGGGTACCCTGTACAGTAGCCAAGCACTTAACATACTGGGCTACCACTTTCTCTTTATCTTGTTTATAGAATTAAGTACTTTTTAAAGCAATTTGACCATTAATAATTGATACAGCACTATACCTTCACAGCCTACTGAATAAGGTGGGAAAATATTTGATATAACTCAATATAGTTATGTATTAATCAATCCTATTTTATACAGACATCACCATCACTACTGGACCTTGTAGATTCCTCAAAACTGGAGAAAGATGACAAAAGTAACACCTTAAAAGATCACCAATTCACTGTTTTTGCTGTCACAGATGAAGATATGGAATGGAACTATGATTATGGTGATCCTTCAGAAACCGAATACACTCTACCAAACAACGAAAATAAAATAAATTATGTAAGTATAGTAATAAATATGTATTATATTATTTCTACACCAAGGGAATCTTTTTTATGGAAAGATCAGGATATAAATGAATGTACTTATAATCAGAGTTTGAAGTGGAGCAGGATGGAGTGAGATGGTATAGTAACACTACCTAAGATAATCAAAATCATTCACTTATATTTTTACCAATATAAATACACCCAAATCTTCTTATTTGGAGTAATGGCAAAATTTGACTCAAACACAGTACTGTGGTTAAAGTAAAGTAATACATGAAATTTTATGGTCTCCATTTCCTTTATGGAGTTGTGGGATTTTTTTGGAAATATTGTAATCTGACCTCAGCAAATTAAATATTTATGTGGTGGGAATATCTAGCTAATTTATTTATATCAGTTGTAATGCTTCACTGGTGCTTGACTTTAAAGAGAATAACATGGAGATTTTGAAGGCAAAGATTTTGCATCTCAACCCTTGAGTATCCTTTTATTAAGGTGATCATATTCTTAAAATCCATTATTTTACCAAAACATTTACAAATCAGTAAGTTCTGTTTAGTAAAAGTTACTAAACCATGGTTGTCTTTATTTTTTGGTTAAAAATGAAATCCTTCCTTAATACACAGGATAAGATTCTCATTTTTAACCAAAATAACACTATTTGTCAACACAAAGGAATTGTGTGTGTACCAACTTATGTGCAAACAAGATTGTAACCACATTATAGGGAAAGAAGGCTTGTACTTCCTCCTGTGTATATTTGTTGCATTAGTAGCAGAATATAATTTAAAGTTTATCATCATTACCTTTATATAAAATGTAGTATTTCATGTATTCTTCATATAATTTCTATTTTTACTGTGCCGAAGAGTTTATAGAAAAAATATAGGGCAAATCAGGTACAAATAGAAAATTTAAGCAGCGATTTCAACCACACAAAATATAGGTATTGACTGTGATGTATTTCCACAGAAAACTATAAACACCCGGTTTTGATAATAATTGTCATAATCTGGTCCAGATGATGACGATTATCAAAGAAACTGGTAGTGTTTAGAATTTTCTTTGGAAATACGTCAAAGTTAACACCTATATTTTGTGTCATTATGGAATTCTACCACGTCAGTGTCCTCAGTGAAGCAATTTCAATGTTCAGTAAAGTCCTCTAGAAACTCATTTATTCTATAATAGCCTTTGTACAGTAAAAAGTTATTAAGGTTGATTTCAAATGATATCTTTGACTTCTTATGGCCAGTAGAAAATTGATAGAAAGCTTAATGACATCATGGAAGGGACCCTTATTGTACATTGAGTAGAACCTGTAGAATGACAACTGGCATCTGCAAAGTTCTAAGACCATGAATTTTCGCCTTTATGGTTAAATGATTCGTTTTCTTGAGAAATAAGTAGTACCTCTATACAAACAGGGAGATGGATGAGGAGTCTGAATGGGCACAGTTAGGCAGGGGAATAAGACATGGGTACCCACTGACACCCATGCTTTTTAAATTGAACTCAGAGGAGGTTGTAACTGCAGACCTTGTTGAGTGTTTTACAAGACCAATCTCAGAAGTTTGGGATGAAAATTAACAGTAAGAAAACTAAAGTAATGAGATTTTCGAGAAGTAAGAAGGCTAGGCTAAATATCATGCTAGAACAGGTAGAAAAGTTTACTTATTTCGGAAGCAGCATAGAGGAACATGGATGTAGTGGTCAGGATATTAGATGAAGAATTGGATTAGCAAAAGAGACCTTTGCAAAAAGGATTGAGTTGATGAGAGGAACCTAAAGCAAAGACTTGAATAAAAGATTAGTGAAAACCTTAATATGGAGCATAGCACTATATGGATTCGAAACCAGATCCATGAGGAAGGATGAGGAATAGAGATTGGAAGCTTTTGAGATGGGGGTTTGGTGAAGGATGGAGAAGTTGAGATTAATGGGGAGAAAAACTGATGAAGAAGTACTGAGAATGGCAGGGGTGCTCAGAGACAATGGGTTGTTGAGGGTTATATTACAGGGTTGAATGTTGGGTAAGCAAGGTAGGGAGGTAGGGGTAGGAATAGAGAATAGGGATTTTGGATAGAATAGTGGGTGGCAGGAAGTATGCATATTTGAAGAGGGATTAAGTTAAGATGTAACAGGGAAAATCTAACCAGAGGCTCAATAAAAGCCTACCTTAACAAGTAGATTACCCTTCAAACAGAGGTAAAATATTTAGCAGTTAGAAATATGGTTCTGAACTGGTTAGCCTGGGGTACTACGCTCACTGGCTGACCCATAGGTCACAGGTTCGAATCCCATGTGGGGCATAGGTGTCATGTTTGTCAAATAGGATTTTTTTCTATGATTTGAAGAGGTGTGAAATGACCATAGCCGTCAAAGCACCCTATGAAAAAACTACTATATTACTTGAAAAATGACTTACAAGATTGCCATTATATAGTCAAGTGTTTGCAGTGCAGAACATATAGTACACCAACGATGTGATTAGAATTTTACATACAGAAATTGATGAGGTGATGTCCGGATTGTCTACTGAACTTTTCAATGAATACCTTTCCTGTATGCCTTGTAACTGAGATGCCATGTTGATAAATTAAAATAAATCCTGATAACCAGATACATGGTTTAAGTAGTTTTGCATAAACAGGTTCAGAGGTGCTTTCAAAGAATTCATGCATTCATTATACTCTCTTTGTTTCCAATTGCACAGATCATGCGTAATCACGTTGTACCAGGAGCCATATGGACGAAAATTGTAGAGAAGAATGGATTCTATCCCCTTCAAACATTGCGCAATGGAACTGAGGAGGAGGGACCAGGTGACTCAGTCATCTTAAGGCGCGTAGCCAATGGAGATACTGTCACAGCTGGAAATGCAGTGATAATAGATGAAGAAGGAGAAAATGGAGAACAGCAAAGCAATATAGCATGCATTAATGGCGTAGTTCATCGTGTGAAAGGACTAATTCATCTTTCCAACCCATATATCAGTACACACATATCACAGACGTGGTGAAAAACAGATGTGCACAGGGAAGACAGTGATTCTTTCTGGTACATAATACTGGACTAGAAATTCATGAATGTTTGCATGAAAAATGAAACCTTTCCAGATAGTTAAGCATCTGATATGAACACATCAATACAATATTAGGCATCTAGTTTTTTATTTTCATAGGAGTTAAATTCGCATGGTAGGTGTAAACTAAATATTGAGCAATTCACGTTCCATGCAGCTGGACAACAAAGGAACTCCTTGCTCTCTTTTTATATTTAAAATATTATTTTGACAGTCAATCATTCAATGCTGACTATTTTGGTTCGTCCCTTACACACCATTTTACATCTCTTACCACCAGTCCATTTGATATTATGAAAAATATCTCCTGTACCTTTCATCCAATCTAAAAAAAACTAATTCACCCAAGGAATAATAAAAGGCAGTGTTAAGGCATGTGAAAGGTGATTCACATTAACCAAAACATAGTAAATATATATTCATCATAGCATCCTTCTTTTCATCTCACATAGTTTTATAACTGCAATTATAGTTATCTCTAATAATGTGGTCTAGTGTGATAACAAGACTTATTTGTTTAGATAAAAAAATTCTTTGCAACAAATGATTATTAATATTTTTTCAGAGTTAAATTGAAATGCCAGTTTAATGGTCAAACATGTGCAAGGCACTAAATTTTATTGTTCACGATAAATATTTGAGCATAAGGTTTACTGCAATTAGGATAATACACCCAAAGTAAAAACACCATTGTTTTTCCTTCAGGTATTGTGAATGAAAACCATTGAGATAAGAAATAAAAATATCCTACAAGTATTAAAAGTAATCTGTAGTAGGGTTGTAAACAGAAAAAAAAACATAGTGAAGTCAATGTTATTGGTAAATGTTAATGATGAATAACAATGATTTAGGATTTACTTTATTGTGAAACTTAATATAGATAATTGTTAAAATAGGTGTATCACAGAAGTTGTCATAAGGAATGAAAGTAAGTCAAAAACAAAGATTAATCAAAGTGGTACACAATAGCTTCTTGGTGATTTTCACTCTTAACAAAGTATTTAACTCTAATTAAGCATGAATTCTACATATCAAATGTACTTCGAAAAGAGCTTGAATTAAATTGGAGGAGAGATGACTGGTCATCTAAATAGGTGTACTTCAAGTTGTGACAAACTGCCCCACCTTGCCAATTTATGTAAGGTGCATAAAACCATAAGTAACTGGATCTCGTCCTATATCTGATATCCTTGTAAGACTCATTCTCATACTGTCTCCTTCCGCAGAAAGGAAAAAATTTGATGTGTGTAAAAAAAATTGTAGAATAATAATGTGCACTACATCAAACTAATTTATGCTATAAGTTTCACAATTTAACACAGATGAATATACCTAAAAGGTCTTCTTTCATTTTTTTTCTGGATTTTTTAAATTTTGGCGAGGTTTTTAATTATAATTTAAAAGCTTGTATTAATTTACTAATATTTTTATAATTCATAATTATTATAAAGTATATTTAATATATAAGATATATTTTTGCCAAATAAATAATTTTCAATTTTAGGGTTGTACTCATTTACTTAATTTTTAATGCAAAAGTCAGCAACTCTGAATAAATTTTTCTAAATGTTAAGACGTAACAAAATTTAAAAAAATATTTTTACACCTAAATAAGTCACAGAAAAAAGAAAGTGCACCCAGTATCTCTATGTTAACACTGTGAAATCCATTTCAATGGTTTGTGCCAAGAGTTTTAAAATTTAGGTGATTGACCATGTAGTGTATTGAGGTACCAAAGGGTGCCAGGAGATGACACGCCATGCTAATAAATACAAGGAATGGGAGTTTCCCACAAAAAGGCATCCAAGAGAGTCGAAATATATGTCTATTATTTCATTTCTCTCCAGTCATCCTTGCAGTAGATGTAATAAACCATGAAAAAGTAAATGATGAACTATAAAAGGTAGATATGTTTATTTTGCTAGCATTCTTCTCTTCTTGCAATGTGGCCATGAATTTGGAAAATGGAAAACTAAATTTTACAAAACAATTATTCTCAATAATTTCCACTATTGTCATAATTGGAAATAATAATAATAAATAAAATTATAAGCTTTACTATGATATGACCATCCAAACCGGCAAAACCATTGACAGCAATAGACCAGATATAACCCTGATCAACAAGCAAAATAGAATATGTTATTTAATAGATATTG
>WURS02357971.1:0-7500 GCA_011762765.2 Rhinocypha anisoptera
AGGGAGAGAGAGGGAGAGAGAGGGAGAGAGAGGGAGGGAGAGAGAGAGAGAGAGAGAGAGAGAGAGAGAGAGAGAGAGAGAGAGAGAGAGAGTTAGGCTAAAGACAACAAAATCATCCGTCTATCTTATCCCTTGAGGCAAGCCCCTTTTGTCTAGCCTAGTCTGGGGCTTTGTCTCATCTTAAAGAGAGAGAGAGAGAGAGAGAGAGAGAGAAGAGTTTAGGTTGTTTGTTTTTTAGTGTGTGTGCCAGAAGCTCACTCTTTCTCTCTCTCTCTCTCTCCCAGTCTCTCACTCACAAGTCCAATTATCGTAAATGTCAAAGAAAAGGTAGAAAGGTGTGTTTCCATCTAAATTTATGTGGTGATTCCACATTCACATTTTCACAAACAGTCTTTGCTTATCTCTCCCCCCCTCTCTCTCTCTCTCACTCAAAGTCTACAACCGTTTAACAGTGATAGCGATGAGAGAAGGAAAGAAAGGTTCAGACAACTCAATTTCCAATTCCAAAATGGTGTTAAGCAAAGTAAATAGTTTAGTAGAAGCAATTCATTGAGAAAGATAGATCGAGACAGATGTCAGATGTTGAGGAATGATGACACCTCGACCTATTGGGGTTCTTTTGTCCTTTCAAGGGTGAGAGAGAAAGAGAAGGAAAGCCATAAAGATAATAGCATGCCTTAAGAGATGCCTTAAGCAAAGTGGCAATTTTGGCAGATCATTATCGAGTTAGCGCGAACAATTTGTAGCCTTCTTTGTCTCTGTCTATCTTATGGGACGCTTATCAACAGGTGAGAGAGAGAGAGAGAGAGAGAGAGAGAGAAATCGAGCCCTAAAGCGTCTCAAAGTGAACAATTAAAATAGTTATAAATTGGACCCAATATATAAGTTGCAAGGTTCTAATTGCTTTGGCACCTTGACACACCGCGATTGATTCCCTAAAGGCACAATTCTATCCTATTTATTTTGTGTGTGACATCAACCACCTGGCTTCTTGAATCATCTCTCTTGTGCCATTTAGTGTCACAAGTGATTCCTACCAAAGATATCAAGTTTCACACTCACACTCTATCTTAAACCTTAATCTTCGACTACTACTTCAAACAAACCAATTAATAAAATTCCCTTCAACTACTCTAAGTCTTGATTTGCATTCCCAAACAAAAGAAAAAAGTAAATATTTTTGCAGAGATAACCTTTTCAAGATACAAGATATTCAAGATGTAAAATGAGAAGATTTATATGTAGGAAACAATGGTTAAAGAATGTGTGTGAAGTATGTGTGTTGTGATCTGGGTTGTTTTGGAGATTATTTGGAATGTTGGGGTTAAATATTTTTGCGACAGTGCTGAGTGGGATTTAAATGGCGAGACGGCTTCGTTTTGGGGAAGAGATATGTGGGGGAGAGAGAGAGCCCTTTGTGGCCATTTAACCCTCCTCTCCCCCTCCCTCAAAACCTCACATTCCTCATATCCACTTCTCACCTCACTTTCTATCAGTTAGCAATTTTATTTATGACCTACGAGGAAGAAGTGCAGACAACAACAAAAAATAAGTCCACCTGTCCACAGATGACTGGACACAAGAGGTTACGCACCCGAGGTCCCTTAGGTCCCCTTAACCCCTAGACCTAGACATTCCACTAATGCCTTATGTGATACATATAAAGAGCAAGGTGGCCTGATCTACTCAACTCACTCATAGATTGTACAGTGATAGGTTCAGAGTGGTGGTGGTGAGTTTTAGGTTGAACATGTGCACGCGCTATGTGCCTATCATCTGGCGTGCACATGCCTACACGCGTGGGTCTTCAAAGTGAAAGAGAGAGAGAGAGGCAGTTGCATTCCATTCTCACGCTTGTCCCGAGGTCCTCCGTACTCGTGTGGCAGTAGTGGTCTCGCGAACCACCCGGCCACCGTTTGAGGCCACCTTGCCAGCTGGCTTCTACTCTCTCTCTCTCTCTCTCTCTCTCATCCACTCTCTCTCCCCTACCCTCCGTAAAGAGGTTTCTTTCGTTTCCTTGTCGGAGTGAGTCTTAGACCCCGACGGGTCATCTGGCAGACACACATACATAGCATATGTTCGCGACTTCTCTCTCTCTCTCACTTCTTACACTGATTCTCTCCCCTCAACTTAGCGCAATCCCGACGATGACTTGACACATAGAGATAGAACCGAAAGGTAAAGTTAAAAAGCACGACCGCGCGCGTATGGCACTGACCCACAGTGAGAGAGAGAGAGAGAGAGAGAGAGAGAGATGGCAGAGTGACTCAAGTGGAGGCGGGTTAGGTTAGGACACCACATGGTCTAGCCGGAGACCTGTGGCTAGGGTCTGATGTGTCCTGTGTGTTGATGTGATACAATAGAATAGAAAATAGTGGGGAGGTTTCTCCAACGGTTTGAAACGGTGGCTGATTGCCGGCTAATGATCACGTGAGTGAGTAGAACCTTTGACCTTTTCTTTCAGGGTTAGAACCTATGAGACCTAGAGACTCTTGGCAAGTGACCTTATCCTCCTCCCTCGCTCACTTTCGCGCCAATATTGTCTCTCTCTCTCTCTCCAACTCAAAGTGACCACTTGACACTCACTCACCTACACCTTTTTACGCGTTTCGCGCCAAAATTGCTTAGTTGTGTAGTGTGTAAAATAGATATTGTGCTAACCCTGAAATTGATATTAGAAAATTATAATTTTAAACAAAGTGTAATTGTCTTTGGATTCCCCCCCTCTCTCTCTCTCTCTTTCAATATGCTCTCTTTGGCCCTTAAAGCACTCAGTTCAAAATTGCGTCAAAATTACTATTTGAGAATATTTTATATGAGTAATAATAAAATGACAAAAACTCCAAAAGTAAACAATTCCTGGTATATATAAAAAACTTTTTATTTATTCTTTCTCTCACTTTTATTCTTTCTTTCTAATCACTTTCCCACTCTTTCTCTCTCCCTCTCTCTCTCTCTCGCTCACAAAGTTGACACGACTCACATTGGTAACTTGGCAAAATTAGTTCGGTATAAAGTAGGTTTAATCAAACACAAAAAAGAAACATGAGAACATTCTAAACCGAAAGAATTTAATTATTGAATAGAGAGAAAGAGAGAAGTTGCTTCAAAGTTAAAGTTACTTTAGAGAGCAAGAGAGAGAGAGAGAGAGAGAGAGAGAGAGAGATAATGATTAGGTTAAATTCGTAGAATTTTACAATTAATTAACCAAAAAACGGTAGTTGAAACGCCTAACACTAAATTTGGGTCTCACTCTCACTTTTTCACACTTTCATTTTCACTCTCTCTCTCTCTCTTTCTCACTCTCTATCCATCTATCTCGTTGGGTAATTTTATGTCATCAACCCTATTTTATCATTATCATTAGCTTCTACCAAAGACTAATTGCATTACTCAAAGCAAGGAAGTGAGGGAGACAAAAGAAATAGAGAGAGAAAGACAAGAGAGAGAGAGAGAGAGAGAGAGAGTTCAAGGAAACACAATAGAAAGAAAATTGACAGAAGTAAAGAGAAATAGCGAAACAGTTACCCGGGAATCTTGAGAGAGAGAATGAGAATAGAGGAGAAAAACACTATAGCAAAAGAAGAGCTCAAATTGAAAACAAAACTTACTTTAACTTTTAAACACACGAAAGAGATCTCTATTTTGTTCACTGGAAGTCAAGCTAAACTTTTATTAGTAAGTAGAGTTTGTCACTCGATTCTACTCGAATATATTGCAAGAAGTCAGACGTAAACTATGATGACAAATATACGAGCCTACCTGGTACCATTCTGCCACCGACCGATGTATTGCATTTTTAAGTTACTCTACGAAGGTGGATCCCGTAGGTTGGTTCGAGTCCACTGGGCCCACTTGACCTTTCTGGCACTGTTTGCCATCTATATCTTCAATGGTTTGATCATGTATCTGGTTGGAGTAGAGCGATATCCAGTGTATCGCTACGAACCGGCTCTCTTCTATGCCACCCATCACCAGAGAATCTACGGGACCAACTTTATGGCTCTGATCTTTTGGGCTCTG
Organism: Rhinocypha anisoptera; assembly: GCA_011762765.2. Taxonomy (NCBI): domain Eukaryota; kingdom Metazoa; phylum Arthropoda; class Insecta; order Odonata; family Chlorocyphidae; genus Rhinocypha; species Rhinocypha anisoptera. The sequence goes on from WURS02357971.1 coordinate 4,024, forward strand.
CTCAGTTTCACCTACTTCTACCATCTGGTCTTCCTTGGCACCAAGAGCCACAACTGGAGCTTCTTCTACGAGCTTTCAGTTCTGGCACGGGATTATTTCGACCACTGCCGTATTGGGCCCTATCAGGTATGGACAAACTTTTTATTATTATTTGTATCCATCGGTCAACTCATTAACGTTACGGCACTACCAAAGGCACAAACATGTAACGTTTTGTATGAGTTTACCTTACCATAGATTTTATATAGTCTATATAGACTTGTTCATGAATCATTTTTACAAGAGGGATAGGGCTAAAGCCGTCTAAACTTAGGATAACCTAACCAAACCTAAACCAAAAAATCTCTCGTACGGCAGCGCCTAGCGCCGTCTAAGTCTATGTAAACCTAAACAAACCTAGGCCCAAAAATGTCTCGTACAGCGGCGCCTAGCCTAGCCTAACCTAACCTAACTAACCCTAACCAAACCTAACCCAAGTATCTCAGGTATGGAAGCACCTAACGCCTCCTAAACTTATGCAAACTTAACCAAACCTAAACAGGAAGCCTATCTTCGAAGACGGAGATCATTTCACATAAAGCGTTACCTCAATCGATACGGTCTACCATCGTTGCTGGTGACGCCTGCCGAGAGGATACTTTGGCTCTTGAGATGTGACTCGTGGGATCGAAGCAAGATGTTGCAGTTTCGCTTTCGTCACCTTCCTGGAATGCCTCTTAACGTCCGTATTCAACTCTACCTCTTCATCCGACTCTTTGATTGGATTGTCAAGTTCTTCATCGTTGGAACTGGTAATCAAATTTGTGATAAAATGCTTCTATCGCAGATTGGCTAGAAAATGTGATACATTTTATGAAAAGTCTCATTGACTAAATACATACCTTTTGTAAACTCGTCAATCCAAATCTAATCCAAACTTATTGTTCTTCTTTAGTGATATTTTTAATCTTCTTTTGGGTTGTTTATCTTCCATTGTTTTGGAAACCTTTTCCATTCTACTACCTGCCAGTAATATTACTGGAAGTGATTTTCTTTGTGGACGCAACCCTTCTCACCATTCTTATCTTCCTCAATGTGATCTATTGCGCCTTCATTGCGCAACTCACTCAACTCGGTTGTATCAAGCATATAGATAGTTGGGTGAGCAATATTTTGTTTTCTATCAAAATCAGGTTCGTATTTATATGATAAGTTGGATATGTACTGTGTGTTCTAGTAAAGCCATTTTGTATGTTAGAGCACAGTGTGCAAATCAAAATGTAAAACTAACAAGACTACCTCAAATGATGAGTGAATATCAACACATGCTACGTCAACTCTACGTGAATCACGGTCAAATATGCTACCAAATACGACACATCAACCAAGAACTACTGAGCAAGGCAGCGATTGCTTTGCTAGTGATCAACATTCCAATCAACATGTACTCCCTCTACCGAGTAGCCTTCGTACGTCGACTTCAATCCATGGAATACGTTGCCTTTGTGGCGATTCTACTCGGACAGTATCTAGCAGTTCCGGCCCTTCTACTACCACTGGGACGTTATCCAATTGTGGTGCATCGCACTCGGCGACTTCTACCCGCACTGATCGCCCTTCTACACCATAACAGTATCAGACTCAAACTACAGTATCAGATGTTGTTTGAACGATTAAGCGACACCAGCCAACTGTATGGAGTATCGTTTGGATCGCTTGACACCATTAACCACGCTGTGGGAGGAAGGGTATGATGATGATGATTGATTATTTTGAACATTCCCCAAAAAAGATCAATATTTTGCAAATATATAACTATTCACAATTTTTCTATTCGCAGATTTTTCTTTCCTATCTGTGCTACTTCTTCTTTATCTACTCTTTGGTCCATAATAATAATGACTTTTGATACAAACCAAATTATCGTGAATAGATGTCTACTGAGTTCAATCTCTCTCTCTCTCCCTAATAATCGATTCAATAAAAATATTCTTATGTATTAAAGTAGGCCAAAAGTTGACTTATTCACATTCTAAAAGATTTCAATCCAAACTTGTGTTGCACAAGTAGAACACATGTACTTTTGACTCAAAGCAAATCCCAATTGAATTAGAATCTCTCCAACTCATTTGAAGCAAAGAGAACAAAAGTGTGCGTTAATGGAATTAGAGAGTGTTTAAAGAACGAATGTGTGTGTCCATAAATAGAAGTGTTTGGGTGGCCCTGGGAACTATCTGAATGGAGTGGGTTTGTATGTTGCAGCTGTGCGAGTGTCATTGTATCCAACTTGTCAGTGGTCAATCGGGTGCTATCTCTTTGCGGCTAGACTGTGCAGTGTGGATGCCAAACAACTTGCCTTGGTGCCATCAGTAGGGTCGCATCACTAGGTCGTCGTAGTGGGTTAACTCTCTACTGCGCATGTGCATTCGCACCATCTCTTGCCAAGAGGCCTCACCAACCAAAGGGATTCCGGGTAATAACAGCTGTTCGAATCGGTCCTCGTCGCAGTTTGATTCCAATCTCAAAGAGGTACCCCAATACGATTCGTTTTGCCTAATTCAACTTTTCCACTTTGCCATTCAAACTAAATTCTCATTCACATACACACACACATATCTGTAGAGTGAAGCAGAGAGCAACAAGATGGAGCAACAAGGTGGTGGAGCCGGGGGAAGTAGCTGTGCCAGTGCCGGTGGCACCTCGTCGCGCAAGCTACTGCGCATGAGCGATAAAAACAGTAACAAGGTAAACTTTCCTATAATGAGTAAATACTTTGTTGATTTAAATGTTTTGTTGCACTGATCAAAAGGAAAAGTTGATCGTGTTGGACTTGCACAAGATCAAACACAAACTCTACGACCGATTCTCGACGGTGTACCAACAGGTGTGCAACGATGTCGATCGAGTTCACCTGGCTGATCATGATAATGCCGAGAAGAAACCTGACGACAACAATGTCACCGGTAATTGCTATTTGACTAATCAACTTATTTAATCTCGAACAACTCACCGAACAGAAAAAGCCATTGCCGGCAAGAACAATAGCGGCAAAAACAAGGAAGAAGAAGAGGTAACCAAACAACTGGCCTACTCAATCTTCGAAGCCAATCTCCGATCGAAGGGTTTCAAGGTGAACCCCTCCTCGTGGTTCATCGCCGAGGGTGGCTTTGGAGTGGTGCTTCGAGTGCAACGCGGTGGCACCAAGTACGCCTGCAAAGTTATCTCCAACGTTCTCTTTCGTTTGCGTTCGGACAAGTCCAATCTCACCACCGTCAAGATGCGATCCAGATTTGCCAATGAGGTGGAGATTATGCGACGTGTTGCCAGTCATCCCAATGTGATTGACTTTGTCGACTATTTCGAGTTGGATGCCGATCACAATGAAACTGCACTTGACACTCAAGGTAGAGTTCGATTGTGGTTTACCGTAGACATCTCTAACAATTAATTAACAATATGTAATATGATTCTAGTGAAGAAACAAGCACAAATACCCAG
>WURS02357971.1:12500-17607 GCA_011762765.2 Rhinocypha anisoptera
TTTCAATGCCATTCAATTCTATTCTACTATTATTCTGTCAGTCTAATTTTTAAATCAACAAAAAAACCAAACGTGCATAACATAAGTTAGATGAAGACTAGTTATTCCCGTAAAAATAGTAAGAAATTTCTCAATGTTAGGTAGATAGATGGAGTAAAAAGCCGCGTTTCTATACCTATATCTTCTTCTTCTTCAGGGTTTAATTGAAAAAATTTCTCGTTTGACCAAATGAATCTAGATAATCAAGACAGTGGAGAGAGGGAGAGAGAGAGAGAGAGAGAGAGAGAGAGAGATTACACTAATCAATTACTCATGTATAGACTGTGTGTAGATGCCAGTAAGGTTCGGATTCGAATGGTTTGGTGTGCAAAGATTAATGAATGATCAAGTCAAGAGATGGTTGATTGCTTGAAAGTGAATCAGAGAGAGAGAGAGAGAGAGAGAGAGAGAGAGAGAGAGAGAGAGAAAGAGAGAGAAAGAGAGAGAAAGAGAGAGAAAGAGAGAGAGAGAGCAACTCAATTAATATGCCAAAGTTGAGAAGCTTGAAGATAAGGTAGAAAGCACCCAAGAAGTCTAAAGGAGTTGCGTGTGCAGGGAGAGAGAGAGAGAGAGAGAGAGAGAGAGGGAGAGAAAGAGAGGGAGAGAAAGGGAGAGAGAGACTTTATCTTTACTCAACTAGTAGAAGATTGAATTAACTCTACTTACCAAATACTCTACTCTACCTGGCATTTCAGCATCGTCTCTCAAACATCTCTCTCTCTCCTTCGGTTTGTGGTTTAATTTAATTACAGACTGATTCTCTCTCTCTCTCTCTCTCTCTTACTCGATGTTTGCACTACCTACCCACAGATGTTTCTACTTCATCAATCACTCACTCTCAAACTAAGAGAGAGAGAGAGAGAGAGAGAAAGAGCGTATATATATCTTTGATTTGTCGCACGCAGAGGCCAACTTACTGAGAATCAATGAGTGAGAGAGAAAGAGAGAGAGAGAGAGAGAGAGACCGATTGACAGTAGCCACTTAAGCAAGCTTTCAAGGTAGAAGATTAATCGGTATCGGGAAAACATAGTGACATGTTTGAGACAAGGAGAGAGAGAGAGAGAGAGAGAGAGAGAGAGAAGGGAAATCGTACATCATCGTGTCTTTTTCACCTTAACCTAAACCTAACCTCTCACTTTGATGATGATGATTTGCAATTCGAATCATAGATAAAAACTTTTTTCTTGCCTATTTCGCTAGAAGCTAGATTTGCAGGATTTTTTGGTCAAAAACTCAAAAAATCTCCGTTTGCATGATGATTTTGAGATCAAAATTACAAATGACCTCCAAAAACCAAAACAGTTTGTGAGTTTAACTAGAACTTTCCAAGAAACCCTCTTTCTAAGACTTTTGCTATTTGTTTTTTTCTTTCTACACAATTCAATCATCTTGATCTATGTTTTACAACACGGCTAATTAAAAATCTACGGTATATCACGAGAACATATGTGTTCTATTTGGAACATGTTCTTGGAAAATGAGAGAGAGAGAGAGAGAGTGGGAGAGAGATACTGACATGTTTCTCAAAAGTGAATGAGTTAAGCAAGAGAGAGAGAGAGAGAGAGAGAGAGAGAGAGAGAGAGAGAGAGAGATCTAATGAGTCTGATCATGTATGTTATTAGTTTAGTTGGTATATATGAAGTACACTACGATGACTACTACAAGAGTGAGTTGCTAGAGGAAAAGAGAGAGAGAGAGAGAGAGAGAGAGAGACAAAAGACCCTTCATGGTGGTGGTGAGTTGGTCAGTTTTGAAGGGAGCGGCGACGTGTGTCAGACCCTAGGGATAGCGATTATGCCTTCTCTCTTATGTATGCAAAATGAGAGAGAGAGAGAGAGAGAGAGGCTACATAAGACTATACATGTAAGCATAGACACGTCACCTCGATTATCATCACCTGCTCCTTCTTTCTCTCTCTCTCTCTCTCTCTCACCTAGCATAAGCGCGGCGTCTTTATGAAACACAAGGTAAAATAAAAACGCGTTCAAGCCGGCAAATCTCGACACATTGGAGGTAGTCACACACACATAGACATGGACAGATCTACACCAGACACAATAGGCGGCATAAGTGTGAGGCTTGAGAGGCACGCGGATTCACTCTCAGTGCCCACTCACCTTTCTCGGCTGACCGGGCTTTTGATCGTATCGTATCGTAAGATCATGGTGCCGTTTGTGTGTAAGTATATTTTTTCAATATAAAGCGAAAAGGAGATCTTATCAAAAGAGGATTCGCGAGAAATGTTCCGTTCTCTCTGCCAGAGTGGACCTTTTTGTCTATAATTGCCAAGTTCCGTGACAGATCGAACGCAGACAGACACACATTCCTCTATTTGTTTCCTTCACCTATTTACCTCTCTTTCAACTTCACTTCACCTCACCTTCTATTTTGGTTCACTCATTCGCAGAGTGATTAGTTTTAATTGAATTCAAAGCTCGATGAGCATCAAAAATGAGGTTGAAAACGAGGAGACATTTAAGTTTTTTTTTCAATTAAATTTCTAATTCTTTAATTGTGGCGGATTTGCTTTTATTTCTTTCATTCACTTCAAAGGCATTTGAGAACATTGGAATAGATTATGAATCATGCGACTACTTCATTGAACTGTTTTTTTTGTTACTAAAAATAGTTACATAGAAGAGTATCAATTGCTTCTCATTCTCATAAATTGTCAATCGATTCTCTGTTATTTATTGACAACACATTAGACCAAAATTAGAATGAACCAGGTGTTTGGCTTCTCTTCAATTTGAAACAAGCGGAACTGGCTACTTTACTGACTTTGCATGAGGTGAGGTGACACCAACTAAGAGCACAATTGATCACTTTGATTTAGTTTAACTCTACACCACAAGCATTGGGAAGGAGACACCAACTGGTAGTGGTGGTCAAGTCAACACAAAGTGAGAGAGTGAGAAAGATCTTTTGATTTGAAGAGAATCAAAGAAGCGTAACGCGTAGTAGTAGCTAGGGGCCAGTTAGTGCATGCTAATTGTGTCCGCACAGCAGCATTTTTTGCTATATTTTACACACACTTGCAAATGTGGAAAAAGAGGGTGTCGCGAGCTTAGGCGCTTGATGAAGTGTGCAATTGTCGCGCCGATGACGCGTCGACGTGTCAAACGTCGTCAGGAATCTCTCTACACACAGAGAGACACCGAGAGGGACCGCACTAAGGGCCTCTTTGGCCTCCTGTTCAATAAGGTCTATTATAATAGCAAACTTTCAATACTACACTACACACACTATACTTCACTCTACTCTACTCATTCCCGCCTCAAGTTAATTGCTATTTTAAAAGGTTGCCATATATCGATATCGCGGTCTTTTTTCCAAGTCGGAAGAGAGGGAGAGAGAGAGAGAGAGAGAGAGAGAGAGGCGTAGATGGGGCGCAGGTAGTATCAATTGTGAACCCTAGGGCTAGGGCTCGTGTGTATGTCACGCCAGCCGTTCGTTGCTCGACTTATTGACTTCACCAAGCGCGAGTGGCACGGCTCATTTGTTCTCCACCGCCGCCGCCGCTGCTTCTTTGAAAACTAACCGAGAAAGAGAGAGAGAGAGAGAGAGAGAGAGAGAGCGACAACAAACGAATGCAAAATCGATTGGCCTCGAAATTAGGCACAATTGGGCTTGAAATGAATCGAAATCGGCACACAGTGGAAACCTATTGGTTCCATAGAGACGGACAATTGATCACACTCCATCTGTCGTGGTGGCGACTAAAGATTTGGTCTCTCTCTCTCTCTCTCTCCCTCTCTCCTACTCTAGATGAAGTGGCACTTCAATCTCAAGTTTTTCTCCTCACCAACTTTACACCACTGTCCCTTCCATTGTCTTCTTGTGTTCTCCCCCTTAAAGTCAGAGGACAGATTGGTGTGAGTGAGACCTATCAAGCATGTGTGTGGCTTCAAATCGGTAGCCAAATTGGTGACAAATGGCCAGTGACACTTTTCTCAACTCCACAACTTTACTCGATACTCTCTATACTCAACTCAATAACTCTCTCTCTCTCTCTCTCTTTCTCTTTCTCTCTCTGCTAAATCAAAGAAAATCTAAGTTGAAAATATGAAAATGACGTTTTAAAGTTTGGTTACCTATGTAAGCGTTCAAATGTGTTTGATGTTACAAACAAATCGACCTCGGCTTTTCGTGTATAAATACTAGAGAAAATTTATTTAAAATGTATAGGGGGACAGACAAACAGATAGATAGACAGAAAGAAAGACACCTAAGGTGTTCAACGCACCTCACTCCTGTTCTGATTTGATCGACGACATTCGATAAGAGAGGGAGAGGGGAGAGAGAGAGAGAAAGATGCCATTTGGCAAGTGTATATGCAAGCAAGCACCAGTATAGTTGTGAGTGTGTGGGTAGATATAAATCCAATATTTTAGTCATTAAAAAGTGCAGGGAGAAAAACCTTAGAAAAGCGATAAAACACTGACTGAGTACTGTACTAGCGAGAAGGTGCCGCCAAAGGTGGCCCAAGTCAACGTTGCACCTTTACTATCATTATCATCATCACCATTCCAATTGACCTTTGAACCACGCATGCACAGGTGGTGGTGGTGGTGGTGTGATGCCTAACTCACCTTTTGGCAAGACACATTTACATTTGCCACATTGGAAATAACTAAAACCAATATTTGTAAAGCGTTTAGCGTGAAATCCAGTTCATTTTTTGGATAAACTTTGATTTTCTTCATTTATTTTGGACACTAAACATATATCTTCAGAATCAAAACTTGTTTATTACTAGAAAGTGGTTTATATATGTTTCAAAACACATCAATATTCTTTTCCAATGACTCAAGCACATTTGGTTTTCTTGTAGTGTAATCTAAGAATGTAATTAAGTAAATCACTGAGATGTAGGGGAGAGACGTAAATTTGGACAAATTGGACTCTTAGGACTGTTGTTTTAAAAATTTATCAATCCTTATCAGTGTCTAATCTTTCTTGTTATTTTGTTGATCATGATCGCAAAAATATATTGTTGCGGTAGGCAACAATGTTCAGTAATGAACATTATTGCATTAGTCAACAATCAGCTTGATTGTGTATAAA
>WURS02358080.1:0-17607 GCA_011762765.2 Rhinocypha anisoptera
TCTAAAAATGAGTTTCTTCTTACCCAGCGTTCGGATGAGAAGATTACTTTTCCAAGCTATTACACCAACACTTGCTGCAGTCATCCACTTTACAACCAGATCGAAATGGAAGAGAAGAATGCGCTTGGTGTCAAGAGAGCAGCTTTAAGAAGACTCGAGCTTGAGTTAGGCATCGACTCTACTCAGGTGACACTAGACGACCTCAAGTTTATGACCAAGTTCCTTTACAAAGCACCATCCAACGGTCTCTGGGGCGAGCATGAGATCGACTATGCCTTGGTGGTACGCAAAGACGTCACTCTCCGACCAGATCCCAACGAAGTCAAATCGTACCGATTTCTTTCTAAAGATCAACTTTTGCCATTTTTAGGTATCTTTTCTTTACATTCTATTTTTGCTTTATAATAACAAATTATACTTTTTTAAATTAGAAAAAGAAGAAGCTCAAGGTAATCCGGTTACTCCGTGGTTTAAATTGATGCTCGACAAGTTCTTCTTTCAATGGTGGGACAATCTTGATAATTTGGATCAATTCTGCGAGCCTGACAAGCTTCATCGGCTTTCGTGATTTGTTTTGTTAAGTTTTATTTTTAACTCAATTCTTATTTACATTTTTTATTTACTTCAAGTTTTACATGCAAAGAAAAAAATGAGAACTAAACAGTGTTGTTTTTATGCATTGTTAAGCACGTAAAACTTGAAGAATCACAACATAAAATATTGGGTGGTTTATGGTTTTAAGCGAATTGTGGAAAATAAAAAAACTTATGGGTATTTATAACTTTTTATACTGTATAGTAAAAAGTTGGTATTTTTTCAAATAAAATGTTATTTTTTTGCAATGGAAAATGGAAATGTTAACAATAATGTCTATTCAAGCTGGTAGATGGCGATAAAAACGATTACGCTGCAAATATTTCATTCTGTAGATTACATAAACAAGATTATATGATTCCTAACAAAGTAATGTTTAAAATCTTATACATTTGGATGAAACATTGAACTATATAAAAAATATTTAACTAAACTAACAATATGAAGAAGTCTATGAACTTTGAATGTCTATACTTAATATTGATATTTCATTAAAGGCATAGATAGAGCGTAGATTGTCAAAAACACATACAGCCCAACTATCATTTGTTATCGTTTTGTTTTTTCTTTATGAAGTCATATTTAATGTCAGTATTTTGGTATATTTTGCTAAATCAGCTGCGATAGCAACGGTTTCAATACAAAACTTGGGTTTTTCATGTCTGAGTAAAATTCCAAATTTTATGTTAGATACAGACTGTCCGGTTTGGGTCAAACTTTGGAGCATACTTGTAACAGCTACTTGTTCAAGTCTCTAATTTTACTAATTTAATTATTTCAATCGCGTCTTATATAAATATAATAAGTGGTTGATAGTCTGACAGATGATTGAAGTACAAGGCACGTTGGCCGTATTCAAGCGACACTGTAGTGTGTGTGTGTGTGTGTGTGTGCTGTTGGAAGGCAAGGAATAATTCGCGATCTTTAATTGTATTAGCAGCTAGTTTTGGTGGGTGCCGTTTTGGGGGGAGGGGGCGGAGACAAGTGATGATGGAACGTGGCACTAATCGCTCCCCCTGTGGCGCGCTGTCCGAGACGCAATTTAATATCGCTCGCCTGGCCTCTCTGCACGGGCTCAACGTCGCCTCCGATCGTTGCGAGAGTAGTGGCTTGAATTTATTAGCTTACTCGCATTAAGGTATTGTGTGCCTGGATCGGGCTGCCAGGCTGCATGTGATGAACATTCCGAGTCATCTCTGCTTGGAGTCGCGATTTTAATTTTGCCTCACACTCTCGCTTCTCTTCTCCTCTGTAGATTGCTTGCCCGGGCTTAGTCTGTTATTTGTTGCCACTGCTCTACTCTTATTCCACAGATTCCCGATTGCAGTCTAGTGGTGTACTCTCCACAAGAGTGCACGAATTTTGGAAGCAAAAATTATAATTATTAAATTGTGCGGTGATTTTTTACTTCATGATCAGATATAAATAACTAGTAGCAATAGTAAGTTGGTTTGTTATTGATTTTAAAAGTTGAATGCAGACAAAATGCTTCTCGAATAGTTAATTTTGATCAAAATTGGCACAAAATATATTGGAGAGGTCACACTCAGAAGGCCTCGTGTGGGGAGTATTGTCGACAACGAATGGTTGACATAGCTTTCTAATAGACTCGCCAATGGTTGCCATGTAACTGCATGGTGCCACTATTCGCCATCTCTTTGGAATGTCACTACCGACATCTCTACATTCACAGCACACCCGAGAACTAGTGCAAGAGAAACGTTCCACTTGCCACTTTAACCAATCCTTTCCACAGAATTCTTAGAAAATGGCTTTAATAGATATCAACAAAGGATCGATACCAACATTCTGCTGCTTATTTTTTTGTATCGTCAAAAAAGTCTAATTACAGTTGAAACTTGGATTTATTATACATCGTTTATTCAAACTGCTGCAAACAATGAATTGCGATCATCAAGGAAAAATGAAATAACTGGGAAACCGAGAGTAAATGCATCACTAGAAACTAAATAGATAGTAAGGAAGCGTGGGTTTATCCTGGTCAGCGTATTGTCATGACCGAGTGTTCCATAGCTTTTCGGCGGAAAATACTGGAACCACGCCAAGCGGAAGTATCGCCAGTGAGCCAAGTTTGTGGAGAGCAAGAGGTTCCGGTGGGTGATGCTTCCGCTTGGTTTGGCGTAGGTGGACTACAGTTGATGGAGTTGGCGGTGGTGGTGTGGTACGGCGTGGCTGCTCCATACGGTGCTCCACACACCGCGGGAGTGATCGCACTCTGGCTGCAACTAGGCACACTATTCCCTCCCGATTGAACGAATGAAGACGATGACGGTGGCTGCCGGCCCAGTGGGTGGCCCAGTGAAAGACTGTGCGGTGGAATCTGGCCCATCGCCGTGCCCGGCAACGGCCAACGTGACTCGCCACCAGACCCGAAGGTGCACAGCGAATCCGCAGATGAGCTCATCGAGCCAAACGGCGACAAAGTATGCGCGGGAAGCAGTGGATTTGTATTACGGTAAACGTTGCTCGTCTTCTTGCGTTTCTTCCACTTTGCTCTGGAAGAGTGAAAGAGAACGATCAATGCTCGGTTTGTCGGTCGTCTCTTCATTTCCACTTACCTCCTGTTCTGGAACCAGACCTGTCAAAACAGAACAACGATGGTTAGAAAGGAGGGAAAGGAATTGAGGCATCGAGTAGTTGCCTACCGGGACTAGTGTCACTTGGTTGCCTACTGTCAGCAGTGCCAATTAGCCTCGCAATTCTGTACCGTTATGACACGAGACACACGGAAAGAGAGAAGGAGAGGAAGAGAGAAAGCAATGCACCCCCACCGCCTGCTCGGTGTCGCTAATGCCTCGGTGATCAATGGGCACCGAGAGTGATCGCTACATTTCGCCTACTCTGTCTCGCGGCTGACAGAAAGCTTTTAAAGCTCAATTTGGAGCGATGGTAGCAAATGGAGGAATCGCGCGAGCTAGTGTGAGTCTGTCACAGAGTGGCAGGTCGCGATGGGCCATGCACCAACAATGGCGCGACATTGACTCGGTGGCAGGGATGCCACTGGCGCAGCACGCCACCGACTGAGATATTCCCTTTGCGCCGAGGTGTCGCTTCGGCTCACTGACTGACTGACTTCTCTCTTCTACTGCTTGCCTATTCCCGCCACTATAGCCTCATTGGGACAGATTATTTTTTAATGGGACAGCAAAACCACATTAATATCGAAATGCAAAATTGCTGTTAATGTTGGCACGAGCCAACTGGCACCGAATCGACAGGCAAATCCCAAGACGCGCACGCCACTGCAGTGCACTCTCCGCGATGCATCATCTCCTCGCCCACCTTCATAAATCTAACATAACTGGCTCTCGTAACTCGCCGCCACAGTGGGACTCGTGTAGTGCGCAGTCAATATAGATACTCCATTAATGCATTCCCTACTAACATGACCAATAGACTTTTAATTCTCTTTTTCTGCTCTTTCATATCCCCTGCAATTAGCCCACTCTGTTCACTGACCAGCCATTCAATTTTGATTTATTATCGGATTCTATACAATCTTTATATATATATATATCAAACACACACATACAGATGGAATCACATACAAGTGCATATTCTAATTACAGACTCGACGAAATATCCAATGAATCCTAATTACAACTCAATGCTGAATATCCATGTTTTCATCTAAAAAAGCTTCTTAAGAGCTCATTCCATCATAGATACTATTTATATGAAAGCAAGGCAGCTTAGGTTGTAGTATAGCCTTAAAAAATAAGTGTTTACCGTATACATCCTTCTGTTCTTAATAAGTTAATTGTTGTAGCGTCACTATAAGTAAATTGTTATTGCTAACAACACCCTTGACAAATTAACCAATTTTCTCGAATCTCTCTGTAATTTATATAGTAAATTATTTAAAAACAAGTAACTGTCGTTATTAATAGTTGTATCAAATACTGCTCTTATCGATTTAACTTTTTGAACTATGATATGTCTAGAAAGCTTTGAGTTAAATTTAAAAAAACTCTGCTGCATTCGAAACAATACTAAGACATGTCTTTGTGTGCAACAGTTCACGATAAAGTGCATTAAAGTTTAATTTAAAACTAAATAATTAGCAAAAAGCTGTCGGGCGAGAAGCAGAATGGTGTGGTTTATGGCTGCAAGAGTGGTGCCAGATGAACTCACAAAGAGCAAGGTGAATCGCCACGCTAGAGGGGGACAAGCGGTGACTAGACTCCAAGTTAAAGTCAAAGAAGAGGCGCGGGCGGCAAAGTGAGAGAGAGAGAGAGAGAGAGAGTTGTGCCAGGCTAGATGGTCTGTGTGGCCATCTCCCGTGGGAGAGAGTGAGGCTGAGCGGCACCGCGCGGACAGGCAATAGCACTTGGTTATCACCAGCACCTCTTAACTGGCTGTGATTTGGGATTCGCGCTGTGGGACTAGGCGGTGGCACAACACTTGCGCCGCACAACAATACTTTGATAGTCTCCAAAAATGCTTCAATGTGATTCTTATTGCAATGAGAACGGGTTCTCTGATCGAAAAATGCGACTTTTGATGACTTTTTGTTTGTAGTTTGATTCGATATAATGCTAGATTGAAACCAGAATTTGAGACTTTATCAGATCTTGTGGTAATGACTAAGACCCGATAAAGTTCAAAATTTTGATCCTAATATGTGGCAAATTGGACGACTGATCGCTCGGTAAAACCTCTTGAAGTGGAGTATATCACTAATAGTCAACGTGGCAAGTATACCAGACCAGTAAACAGACCTGGCGCACTTGTGATCGCATTGTGGGATCTATTGGGGAGTATTGTTGTGCGGCACAAGTGTTGTGCCGTTGCTCGGTGGTTCAACACCGCCATGGCGGCAGCAGTGGCGTGGTAATAAAGTTGACAGAAGACAAACGACAGGCCAGCGAGGGCCAGTGTCCCACTCGGATCGCGATCTGCCTCGCCACCACCGCACACATTGCACATTGCCTGTGTGCTTGTGCCACTGTCTAATAGAGCGTGCCAAATGATGGCACTGTCGTCTGTCGCGCGGTTCGTTGCCTAGCGGTGCCTAGCATTATTGATGTGTCACCGATGACTTTGCGATGAGCTAGCCAAATTAAAGCATCGCCACATGGTTGCTTTCGCCAAACTGGCTAACTCATATTTAAACATCTACTTTATGTAAAGTGACAATCAGTGGGTTTTTTCAGTTGGGAACCTCAAACAATAAAGGGACTTTGACCAGAGTCAGTCAATAAATAGGGAATTCGGCCAGTTATTATAAAGATCCTTTATACCAATCTATGTTTTAATGTAATTTATGTGTGTATAGAATGTTTAAATATTATTTGCCACTGCCCAAACCGAATGGAAAACAACTGGTACAATTCGAAACTTTTGTTTATCGATTCAGTATAATTAATTTAAAATTTAAATCTAAAGTCAGAATAAAAACTCTGTTTTACAAGAGAAGAAACTTAAGTTAAATGGCCAAGCCATCGACACTAAAATAAACTAAAATACCTGATTTTAAATGCAATTAAAAATAAGAATTTCAATTATAAACTAGTCAATCGCCCCAATGTACGGAGATATAGTCGAGGCCGAGCTATAGATGTTACCGGCCACTTAAGCAAATCAGTAAAGTGTCACTTTTTCTAGATCAAATTACACATAAGTCGCATTTGCCAGTTTGTCAACTTGGTCAGAAACAGATAAACACAAGATTTTTAAAATCAAAATACAATATTTGGTTTTGTTGCTTATTTCAAAAAAAGGTTTCGGTAATTTCGCACAAAAACGGAATTTTCAAGCAAAAATCGGTGACACATTTAGCAAGTTACAATTTCATTTAGTACTTTTTACTATCAGATGACCATTTCATCATTTTAAGACTCTTATCACTCGCAATACTCTGCTTACTTTGTTTTGCTGATCACAGTAGGTAAACCATGCATGTATCCTCTGGCAGTGGTCTCAGCGGGGTAAACCCGTGCACATAGCAACGTGTCCCTCACACAGTTCATGTGTAATGCAGGGAACACTTCTCCCCTTGTAAAGTCTAAAGAAATTGATGTTTTTATTAATTTAGATAAATTTGTTTTTTAAATTTATATAGCCATTGTACCAGATCAGAAGTAATTTGACATCAAAATCACATTTCTAGGTTCAAGAGTCTAGACTGCAAGTTGCAAGTTCAACGAAAGATTTTTATAATAGTTTAAAAAGTCATCGGCCTCGCTTCGCTCAGTCTCAACAATAAAAAAATTTTAATTGAATCAGTTAAAAATTCTAATTTGAACAGCTCAAAATAATATTTTTTACGCTTTCTCTCTCTCTCTCTCTCTCTCTCTCTCTCTCTCTCTCTCTCTCTCTCTCTCTCTCTCTCTTTCTCCCCCACTCCATCTATATTCTTCACTTGCCATCTGTAAACAATGAGACTCTACATAGCATTGGTGCGGATGCGACAATCGAGAGTGATAAAACAAAAAAAGTTGTAACGATTAATAAAGTAGAATAAAAAGTAAATAGATGAAAGAAGAAAGATAGTTACGGTAATTCGAACTGAGTAATAATAATTGTTTGTCAAGTATACTCTATTTTGGTTTTATGTTTATCAACTGGCAATGTTTTAGTTTTGTTTGATAATTTGACCCAACCTCAACATTTGTCCCCAATATTGGTCTAGCCAATCGGCTCCTTTGTGACTCTCCAAACAGGTGTTGAGTGAGTAATTGAGCACATGGGGTGGCCAGTTGGCGGCTGTTGTGCAGTCGCGACAGTGACTGTTTGGCCAACTTACGACCAGACGATTGGGTCGTCTAGGCAGAAGTGGCCAGCGGGCACTACCGGGCAACGAGGCCTCCCAAGTGGCAAGCAAGAATCACTGGCAGTAGGCACTCGGGTCACTTACCTGAACACGTGACTCGGTGAGACCAATTCTCAGGGCGAGCTCTTCGCGCATGAATATGTCTGGGTAGTGGGTCTTTCCAAAACTACGCTCCAATTCTTGTAACTGGGCAGGAGTGAAACGGGTGCGGTGACGCTTTTGCTTCGATGGCTTACTATCATGGTGACTGTTTGTTGAGTTGGACAGAGAGACACTCTCCGCCGAATTGAGGCTGAGAGGAGGAAGAAGCTGACTTGGCGTTGGGTCACCCAATAAGTGAAGATGAGACTGCTGCTGCATCAAACTTGGAGAATGATTTTGATTTGTAATACAATTTGTGATTCCCTGGGCACTTTTAATTAGATCTCCATTTGTTTCTTTGGCTGCAGTAAGGCATACAGGTAGATTCGGGTTAGATGGGTAGTGTCGAGAGTGCCAGCTGTCGGACTCACGGAAGGATCCTGCCGCAGAAACGGCAGCGGCTGCAGCAGCACTGGCTGCAGGGCCTGAATGAAAGTTGTTCAGCATGGTTGGCCAGAGAGTCTCCCAAAAGGTGGCCGTCGTGGAACCAGTATCATAAAATTTAGAAGCCGTGGTGACAAACAGGGGAAACTTGGTGCAGTCAGCGAGCAACAGTGTACGTCAAGCGACAATGAAATTGTTGGGTGAGACGTCGAGATGACCAGTTCGTGGAACCAGTTTGCGCGCTGAGCAACAGTCAACGACATGGGCACTTGCTGGCCTTGATGCCAAACCAAGAACCAGAGAGAGAGAGTGAGAGAGAGAGAGAGAGAGAGAGAGAGAGAGAAGATGAATAGAGAGAATACTGAACAAATCGGAGGATCGATGAACAGAAGGCAAATAACTACTTGTGTGATTGAGAAAGATATTAATAAAAATTATAATTTGATTATCCGCTAATTGGCAGTGGAAGCGCGACAAGAGTCGAGAAGCACTGTTAAGGCTCAACACGCAATCGAGTGACCCTCATCAGGGATGGCTGGTTCTCTTTAGCTGTCGTCGCTGTATGGATTAATTAATTAATCAATTACCTTGATCAAAGATTAATAGAGAGAATGCTTAATGTGAATGGATGGCCAAGGACGATAGTAAAGCTGGTTGCAGACTGCCGCCTACCAACGTTTGCTTGCTTGTGATAAATAAATAAATAACCGAATGAAGAGAGGCACGATTCGAGCTGTGATTCGGCCCAAATGGCACGAGCACCGAGCTGGAGCCAGTGGCAGCTAGGCTCACCAATCGCAGCCCTCCTCCGCGCCACTCTGTGCGCGCTCCCTCCTCGCAAGCTCATCCATTATTGATGTGAGGGCCGAGGCGGTGCCACTGGGCAGTTGTGCACCAATCAGCAAGAGTCATGCCTCTCAGCCTCTTGCTCTCCCAACTGCGCGCAACTCGATGCCGATGGTTAGTGCACCATGGGGTAGCAGGCAGAATGACGACACCGATCCAAGTGTTGTGTACGACTACCGTACTTGCCCGTACCACTGATGAGTAATGACACTACATTGGCCATCCAACACGTTTCTCTTCGGACAAAGATTTAAATTTTTTCCTTCCGCGCATATATAAACATGGTGTAACTTAAGAAAGCGATTTGGTGCTAACTCAGTCTTCATGTTAGACACACTGTCAATTGAGTTTACATGCAAACCAAAATCTAATCAAAGTGGTCATTGTGTTCGACACAATGTTTTAAATAAATTGAAAAACTTTGGTCAGCCAAGTGGAGTCAATTGTGGTACATCGAGCAGGGTCAAGGTGACATTGGTGTGCGTTGTTCGCTCAATTAGACAGAACAAACAGTGGAGACGCGGTGCTGATTGAGTTGTAATGATCATGTAAATGTGCGTGGCGTGCTATGGTGGTGGTTGGTTTCTGGTAGCAGTGGGTCCATTTAATTTGATAGGAAGTAACTAGTAACTTGATTATTAGATGCCGCTTGTTCAATCGTTTCGTGTCCAAGTCGCGTGCCCGATCCAATTTGGTGGTTCGGCGCGCGTCTCACAGTGAGCGGCAGTGTCACGCTGTTGGTGCTCTTGGTTCTGTTGGTGCGATCGCCCGCCGCGGATGGCCGTCGGGTGGCCGTCTCGCTCACCGTGAACGTCTCTACCCAGCACGTGTAGTTGCGCCACACAACACCGGATTTTGGCAGCTTTTTAATTTGACGTTTATATTAAAAGGGCAAGCATGGCACTGAGTCGGGCGTGGGCCCCTATGGCTAATCGATGTGCCAGTGGCTGTCACAAGGATCCATTGGTATAAGTCTTTATTGGCTCATATGTGAAATCTTATCAAAAATGGCTGTGTTTAATAGAAAACTTAAAATATGTTACAAAAATGATTATTTGTGAAATACATTACAATTCACTCCAAAACGTAGTAAAAAGGTACAAAAATAGTCTCGACCATTTAATGACTAGTCTGATGTGTCAAATTCTACAGAGTCAGGAAATCAAAGTCAAAATCGAATAAGGACATAAACAGTTTTAACCAAGAATCTAGATTGAGGTAAGTTGCTTGCTGGAAACACAAGTTTTATATGCATGTGTTCGCATTGTTCACCATGGTTAGACTAATTGCTTTAGTGGCATCAAATAAAATTAACATGATTAAAGCAAGTAGAGGACTATGTGGAAGGATCAATCGCTAGAGACATTAAGCATGGTTCTTATAGTCAGCAAGCAACGGGGTGTGTCGTGTGAGTGTTCGAAGAGGATGAGTTAGAGAAAGACGAATAATATGAGACTCTCTTCTTCCTAATAATAATGCTTGAGTTTTCAAGCATAGTTAATGGTGACCAATTTTATAAAACTTTTGCTGGGGATGAAGTATAAGTCCACACAAGACTGGGCAGGGTTATCGCCAAATGGTATAGTTAAAATAGTTAATTTGTACAATAAAAATTGAGAGAGAGAGTATGAAATGTGTCACAATTCGGTGGCAAAAGTTTTGAGCAACTTAGATGTTAAAGAATAGCTCAACATTAGGCAAGCAAACCCATTGGCAAAAAAAAGAAAAACCGTTGAAGAGAATTCTCATGCTCAAATTTGTATCTATGAACACGGTTAAACCTTTATTACCAAAAGATCTTAGTATTTGATTTTTGCATATACTTCTTTGGCGGTCAACATTTACTTAACCCTTTCGCTCCCAAAAGGAGCAATTGTGTTCCGCTCATTCAATTACCGATATAAGACTTATCTTTTAATGATAATCCTTGGAATCGAAAGGGTTAAAGCATAAAGCATTTAATATATCATTTGTAAGGATAATAACATATGCTATTCAAGCTGCATTTGTATAGAGTAGTGGAGATATATTATGCTAAATATCATATCTGATTTTAAATCAAAGTTGTAGTAGTTTGTTTTATGTCTAAATTTACTTAATTTAGTTTATAAATTAGCCCAGTTGTATAAAAATCAAGCGCAAAATGAGAATTAGAGAAAAGTTTAGAGTGTGAAGCGATGAGAGCAGTGGCGTGTGTTGCATCACTGGCAAGTATCAAAGTGGCAGCACCACGCCCTTTCACCGTATCGGTTTCATTTTCCTCTGGATGAACACACGCAGATGCTTCCATATAAATGATGCAACTATTAGGCCCAGTGACAGCGCTTATGAAAACTAATTCGATTGAGATTATGCATCTGTAACTGTTAGACAATCGATTCCGGTAACAATCGATTTGTATCAATAATATCAGCTCAAAATATGCTATCAATTTTTATAAGATATGTTTGACTTAACAATACAAGTCTCTTTTTCACTGCTATTCTATACTTTACAACACATATATTTGCACACTTATTCATTCAGTCTATGCTTTATCTTATCTAAATTATTAACTACTTTTTCAAGAGAGGTAAAGTTACGTATAAAAGTTTTGTACTTGTTAATTATGATTACAACAATTAGAGATCCAGTCAAATGTTTGTGTCGAATAAATCTTTGTCAAGCATAAAAATGGGTTACATTTCTTAAAATTAAAATATATCAAACATATATATCAAACACACAATTAGTTACAATTTTGTTAAATAATGATTAAATTAGGTGAAATCTATAATTTAAATTAAATCTTAATCATTACCCTAAGAAATCAGTAATTTGTATGACACAATGTTAAAGTTGTGCAATTGATATTGATTGTCACCAAAAGTATTTGAAATCAAAGCATTTTGTTTTGATCAAATAATTCATAAATGAAAAGTAAGATACGCAATGTTTGCGACTTGCCAAAAAGTTGAAACATCACTGTAATCAACACTTTTAGAACGATAATTTCATGTTGATCTAACAAGCTGTTAAGTTAACAGTTAACTTAAGTTGATCAGGAGAAAAAATTTTAATTGTTAATTTACATAAACTGTTTACCACCTAGTGGCAACCTAGAGCTCTAATTAACTTTAATAGTTGTTTTAGACTAGTTACCATCCTGACCCACGTAAACAGCTCAGTGATCCAAAATGCTCAGTCCGCCCTCTCTTGTTCAGCTTTAGTACTAGCCAGTTGGGTTTCAAACAGAAGCTTGATGGCACTTTTGTGTTAGTGAAACACCTTAGTGTGTCTTATGAAGAGATTGGATCGATAAGAACGAGTGATGACTGATGGTGTGACTCCAGATGCCAGTCAAAGATATGTCGGTGAAGAGTGAGATGGAGAAGAAGATCGTGGCGGAGCGAGGAGGGAGGACTATGCTTGCAGTGAATCGAGTATGGCACTGAAATTTAGCGAACCTAGGTAGTAGAATTGTCCAGACTCAACTCAGACAGGGACGAGAACCAGTTGATAGAGGCCAGCCAAAATGTGGCTTGAGAGCTGAGATTAAACCTGTTTTGTGTGGGATGTAATAAGCATCAATCAAGCTCATTTGCCTTAAGATTCCATCTCTAGTGGGTCGGGTCCGTACTACAAAGAACAAGCGGTCAAAGAGCAACTTACATAGAAGGCCTCAATCGCAATGATCGCAATGTAAACTGGAGTAGTCACGCTGGACTTGAAAAAAGCCACGTGCAAGGGAAAAGCCTTATAAAGCCTAAAACCTTTACACATCACTTATCAAACCCAATGATCACACTTACTTCTGACTCATCTACTAGTCATTGCGCATTCAAAGTCAGTATGATTTAACTTTACTGTAAAGTGAACGCAAACTCCCATATATATAAATAAAATATGTCGGAGTTGAAGAAATTTTCCGTGAATAAACTTATCTCAATCTAGATCTGGATACAACAGAGAGGTTTACTTAGCTTTGGCCAGAGTCAGATTATCCCGATAAAGACGAGTGCCCATAGAGTAAGCTGAGAACTGCTTCGACTGTAGAGAATAGCGGGTCTAGATGGAATAGGTATCAATCTAGCTCATTTGCCTTAGGATTCCATCCCTAGTGGATCAGGTCCGTGCTGCACAAGGCAAGCGGCCGAGGAGCAACTTACACAACGCAATGTACGTAGTCACGCTTGTATGGAAAAGAGCCCCGTTCTCCAGCTAAGCGCAACCTTATAAAGCTTAAAGCCAATCAGCGCACACTCATAGTTAGAATCAAGCTTATCGCGTACTAAGATCACACTCACTTCTGACTCATCTCATCTCATCTTAACACTCAATCTTAAACTGCTAGGGAAAGTTCTTGGGAAAGGTTGGTGACTCCCACATATATTCAACACATATTAGATTGACATTTTTTTGTTTTGTTGTGTTTGCCTTTGACCAAAAGTCAAAAACATGATCCACTTGATATGAGTGCGTGTGTGTGTGTGAATGTGATATAATAATAATAACTTGGGCGAGTGTCTCTCTAGGCCTGTGAGTGACAGAATATATATTTTGGCACAACAAGGCCAAATTTGGTGTGACACGTTTATAGATTGGAAGAGCAATGTCAAGTGATGCGGAGATTTTTAAAACTTTTAATCTGAGTTAACTCGGAACGCGAAAAGGAGAGAGAGAGCAATCCAATCATCATATAACCAATGCAAAATACAAGAGAGTGAATGAGAGAGAGAGAGAGAGAGAGAGAGACGAAGCGAAAACGTGGCGCGAGAGTGCATTCACCAAACGTGTCGCCTAATTAGATTTGTCGCTTTGGGTTGAAGAAGAGAGAGAGAGAGAAGCAAAGATGGGGGGAGTCTAATTCAATTTAATACTCATCAAGGCACGCCACACACACATCAGAGGAGACATTTTCTCTCTCTCTCTCTCTCTCTCTCTCTCTCTCTATTTCTACATGTTTGTTTAGATAGAAGCCGACTGGTTCAGTGCCACATGGTGCCCAGGACAGACTCTTTCTTTCACTTTCTCTCTCTCTCTCTCTCTCTCTCTCTCTCTCTCGCTAAAGCTTAAAGCTTTTCCGAATGACTGTGTGTGAGGTTCGATTCGACAAATCGGCGTTCTCTTGGGGGGGGTTAGGTTTTCGAGGGGGGTTCCGATCAAGTCACTCAACTCTCTCTCTCTCTCTCTCTCTCTCTCTCTCTCTCTCTCTCTCTCTCTCTCTCTCTCTCTCTCTCTCTCTCTCTCTCTGACTTAAGCATCGGACCTGACCCACCGAGCGAGAGAAGGAGAGAGAGAGAAAGAGAGAGAGCGGTCAGAGTTTGTGCTCGAGACATGTCAGGGCCACTCGTGGATATATACGAAGCATATGGCTACATTTTGGCCTCTTTTCTCTTTCTCTTTCTCTTTCTCTCTCTCTCTCTCTCTCTCCCTGACTCACTCTCTCACTATCTCTCTTATTCTTGTGTTTTTTCTTTCTGTTTTATTTTTTCAGTTTTCTCTCGTCATTTCTCTCACTCTCCACTCTATCTGAAAATAGAAATCTTTTCTCACTTCTTTCCTCTTCTTCTCTAACTATCTTACTACTATCCAAAGTTAAGTTGAGTTGAGTGACAGTTTAGACCGCTAGCACCCAAACAACTTGATACTCTCTCTCTCTCTTTCTCCTCATTCTCTCTCTCTCTCCCTAGTGATCTTTGCGGTGCCGGAGATATGGTTACGAGACTATTGGCTTCAGTGGTGAAGTTGATGATGATGATGACGTTGACGTTAAGATGTTTTGATGTAGTCCCGTTGCGCTTGTTGTTGTGATTGGTACCCCTCATTGCTAATTTCACTTTCCGCTCTCTCTCTCTCTCTCTCTCTCTCTCTCTCTCTCTTTTCCTCTGTTTGAAATTCTAAAATTAGGCTACTTGATTTGAGAGAAAGATAGAACAAGTCAAATGAGTCTAAATAGAGCCATCATGATTAGATTAAGCTTTTATCTCATCTCTTCATCTCATGCTGATAATGATAATAAAAGATTTGATTTAAAAATATAGAAACTTGAAACTTTGAATCGAGAAGATCTTACTAATATATTTTTGTTGGCTGAGAAAGAAAAACCTAATCTTGATTTTCTTAATTTTTTAAAATAGAAAATTTCTTTTCAAAAGACAAAATTATGGGATGATTTATATACATTTTTATATTCACCCAAAAAAGGCAAATTAGAATACGTATAAAACAAATGAATTATTATTCTTGTAAATGAAAATGCTAATGCCAAAAATTTTTCCACTTTTTCTTGGTGGAATTTTTTTACGGAATTTTTTCCCTCTACTATAGTATCCCTTCTATGTAATAGTAGAAAACCCTAATTAGCTTTAATGTACCAGCTTTCAATTTCTCTCTCTCTTTCTCTCTCTCTCTCTCTCTCTGTTCGTATAAAAGGCTCGGGTTGACCAATCGGTTTGTCATTAGTGTCCCTGGAGAAGAATGAGTGAGAGACCCAAGTGGGAGTGGCTTGGGTCGGGTATCAATCATCCCATAGAGCTCTAGGTGACAGCTTCGACTCGACCTTTCTCTCTCTCTCTCTCTCTCTCTCTCTCTCTCTCTCTCTCATCTACACTCTCTCGGGCACTTGCATGTCACATAGTGAGAGACCGATCAGGCCGCTCACCCCTCAACAGATGCCAAACCTAAACCATAAAGTCTTCTTTTTCTCTCTCTCTCTCTCTCTCTCACTCTCACTCTCACTCTCTCACTCTATCTCTATCTCTCTCTCTTTCTCTCACTCTCTCTCTCACTCTCTCTCTCTTTCTCTCACTCTTTCTCTCTCTCTCTCTCTCTCTCTCTCTCACTCTCTCTCTCTCTCTCACTCACTGAGAGAGTCGCTTCTCCTCTCGCCTAATGAATGCTGATGCGTGCAGGGCTCGATGACAGGCCCGAGCTAGAGACACGTCACTCCGAGTGACACTGCGCTTTGTGTGTGTGATAGGTTCTAAAGTGAGATGAGAGTGAGAGAGAGAGAGAGAGCTAAAAAAGCTCTTTTTTCCCCAAAGTGTCACACCATTGCTCGTGCCAGTGTGGTGTGACATTCGACCGACCAGACCCAAAATCGATCCGGCCAGACATCTCTCTCTCTCTCTCTCCCTCTCTTCTTTCTTTAGTTCTCGGATTGTTGAAATTTGCAGTAACTCAACTCACTTACTCGATTCTCTCTCTCTCTCTCTCTCCCTCTCTTACTCACTCACTCACTTGCACTTTGAATTGACATCAAACGTCTCTGGTGCTAGAGATTTAGATCGATTTAGTTGCACACTCTACACCAAAAACAGTGACACACTCGACACACTCGCGAGTGGCTTCAGAAAATCAAGCAACTTCATCATCACAACATCAACATCAAAGAACCAGCTGCTAATTTATATCTAAGAATTTTGATTTTTAGAAACTTGTGTTGAAAAATTTAAACGAAAGTGAGAGAGAGAGAGAGAGAGAGCGAACGAGAGAGAGAGAGAGAGGACAAGAGAAAGAGAGAAAGAAAGAGAGCGAGAGAGTGATGAAGAACACAAATCACGATTACAACTGTCGGGCAAATTTCTCATTCAGACCAAATTTAGTAATAGTAGTAGTGATGATAAACGAACTCACTTTTTGATATACCTTTGATACACACACTCACACTGCAGTACAGACATTAATCTTGAGAATGGACGTTTCGTTTAAATTTTGTTATTGATGCCGATGATAAGTAACTTGTGACGTGTCATCACTTTTTTAATTGAAGGTTTTCGCTTAAACTTGATAACATTTCAATTTTAAATGATTTCTTGAAATTATAGTAAAGATTTTTTCATGTTCAGTTTTTCTCAAAATTATTAACACAATAAAAAATTGTTTAAGTATTTGATTAATTTATTTTTTAAAAATGTTAAAAGTGTGGTTTTAGGCTTTTATGTTTCTTGTTAAGCCACACTTTTTGCACATGTGCAGTAAAAATTCAAATTCTTAACCGATTCGAATCTAACTTTTGCTGTTATGATTCGAATTCTTAACCGACCCGATTATATACTATATATATAAACAGCTTTTTAAAAAAACTTTTTTGTCTAATCAAAAAAAATGTTTATTGAAATTAATATAAAATGGAAAGCGGAATATAAGATGCAGAAAGTTTATAGGCGTCAAAATGAGATGTTCATTCACACTAAAATATATTCTCTCTATCTCTATCATGCTTAAAGTAATTCGGCGTTTTAACCGTAAAAAACTCGACATATCATAAATAACCTCACCCATCTTGACGAGGCAGTGTTGGTAGAATAGGTGTAGGTTAGGGTACCATCTCTCACACACACTAGTGCTAGCACACATTCATCTATCATTCTCTCTCTTTCTCCCTCTCTCTCTCTCTCTCTCTCTCTCACTCTCTCTCACTCTCTCTCACTCACTCTCTCTCTCTCTCTCTCTCTCTCTCTCTCTGCTCATGATCACATACACACACACACATAGACATTTACCCAAAATTAATTAATTAAACATTTCAAATTAATTAACCTACACATTAACTTAACTTACCTACTGCACTTACACCAACACTTTGCGCGTTCGTGATTCGATTCCGTTTATGAGCGCGATTCATCAGCATCATTACTCATCCTTATGGGTAAAAGAGAGAAAGAGAGAGAGGAAAAGGGAGAGAGAAAGAGAGAGAGAGAAAGAGAGAGAGAGAGGAAGAGGAAGAGAGATAAAGAGAGAGAGCGAAAAAGAAAGAGAGAGAAAATAAGAGAGAGATAGTAGAGAGAAAGAGAGAGAGAGAGAGAGAGAGAGAGAGAGAGAGAGAGAAGAAGAGAGAGAAAAAGAAAGTGAGAGAAAGAGAG
>WURS02358188.1:0-37935 GCA_011762765.2 Rhinocypha anisoptera
GTATTGCCACTGAGATGGAGACTATTCAATTCTCGGAGTCATACACCAGGGGAGTTAATGCACTGGCACCGGCGATGCTCACCACGGGACCACGAGCAGTCAGGGTGGAGAGTTGAGGGTGTGATCATGAGGACAAAGCAGATGCCGAAATTAAGACCGAATTCTGAGGCAATGAAAGAGGTGCTCGAATTCTTGGGGGGAATCGCTGTTTTGGGTGGTGACGCTCCCTCCTGAGTTGCGGTGCTCAGCACAAAATGGATAAAATGGTGCAATTCGGTGCCCCTGGTGCGAGGATACATTTCGGGAAACCCAGCCAAGATACTAATTGATACAGCAGCGGCTGTGCCTTTGATCTCGGAAGAGGTATGGAACCGCAATGATAATTTAGGGCCAACGAACAGTGACAAGTTAGCATTTGTTACGATGAATGGGGAGCTGTTATGGATCCTGGGGAGGGGAGAAGTGATGCTTCACATCAGAGGGGAAGATTTCTTGCGTGAAGTGCTTATTGCCCACCGGCTAGCGAAGGGATGTCTTTTGGGTGCAGATTTCCTGCGAGCACATCAGTGTGATGTGAGTTTTTCAAAGATGTGCATTCTCCTCTGCGGAAAAGCTGTGCCTTTCCTGTCATTTGAAGAAAAACCCTGAGGTGGCCGACCACGCCTTTACCGCACAGCATGTTTCAATGGAAGGGCATATTTTCATAAGGATAAACTAGAGTAAAAGATCTTGTAGCATCCAAATAACTCTCAGACTTGATGAACATTCATTACATCTCCATGTGGGCAACAGAGGAGGATGAGGAATACAAAGATGAAAACAATAAGGAAATTCCTTCTGCATAAATTCTTGAATTCTTCGATGTACATGCAAAAGAAAAGGAAAACAGAAATGCATCAAGTATTATTTTACCTCCATATGTTCATGTGCAGTGTACACTAGGAGGAGATTGAGGTAAACCAACTGTCGGGGAGGCCGCCTTACGACCAGCTCTTGAAGCAGTCCCAATCCTACAGCAGCTTTATTTGCATCTCCACAGAGTTGACGAAGAAGTTCTGTAGCCTCTTCTGTTATTAATGGTGCTTCAAGATAAAGTCTTGACACCAACCTATAATTTCAAAAGGATTAAAAATCTTATATTAAAAACTCATTAACCAACTGCAATATAACAATATCATCTAAACATTAAATCAATCAATAAAGGGTACATTTGGAATTATTTAGAGAATTTGGGACTTATTTAACAATCATCAAGAAATGGAGTGCCTTATCTAAATGCATGCAAAGACTGAATATAGGTTAATGAATTGCAAAATTAAATCTCAGGACCCTTGACTTACAAATTTCCATACAGAATTTATAATTCCATGCTACCTCATAATGATCCATAATTAATTAAGTTATTATTAAGATGAGTTCCAGGATTGTCAGACACATTTGCCTGAGTTCATGCACAACAGCA
Source organism: Rhinocypha anisoptera (assembly GCA_011762765.2). Lineage (NCBI taxonomy): Eukaryota > Metazoa > Arthropoda > Insecta > Odonata > Chlorocyphidae > Rhinocypha > Rhinocypha anisoptera. Next base: position 1,463 of record WURS02358188.1, read on the forward strand.
TCATAGAGAAAACTATATCATATTGGAAAAATGATGCTCAGTGGAGCGTCAGGAAATAATACTGCGAATATATGGGATTGTAAAGGGATTTTGTGTATCAATAGGTAAGATTTTTCGCATGAACAGCCTTAAAATATGGAATTTCCTTTACTCACATGTCTCTATCCTTGGCATCATGTCTTTCAAGTAGACTTTGAATCATACAGCAAAGCAATCTGTTGTAAGACTCTGGGGGGTTGACTTGAGACCTCAAGAAGGATGGTGCCCGGTTGAAACCCTGCATAAAACTATACTCTTCATAGAGCCATGCAAATGCCAGATCTGTGCGGTTTCTCAAGTCTTCTAAAATGAAATCCTTAACAGCTGAAAAATATGGAATTGGCATTAGTCTTTTCATCACCCATAATGTTATGTGCACACAAAGGCAAATTTGAACTTCATATATTCAATCATCAAACATTATGTGATTACCTCATTCACAAAAAACTAACAATTACAATTGTGAGGTATATTATGAAGGGGAAATGTGTCAACTGAGATTCATGGTTTTAAAAGTTTTTTTTTTAAGATAGTAGAGAAACACAAATATGAAAGCCAATTTTCAATATGATGAAAGACCCTCCAAGGAAGTAGATAAGTAGTCTTGACCAATATTGTTGCTATGTAAACATAGCATGGCTTTTGACAGTGGGGTCAAATAAAAATTAAACTCGTCAATATATCATAGGGAGTTCAACAACAAGGTGAGTACATTACATCAATAAATATTTTGCATCTCTTGTGGAAAAACTACCTTGTATGACAATTGAATAAGAAAGTATGTATATCCAAGAAGAATCCAACAATGCAGACCAAGGCAGCAGAGTATTGAGACTAGGCTAGTCAAATTACCTTGATGCAATGAAAGAAGACCTGACTAACTATTATGGGTAATCTGCCAATAACAACTAGTTTTGGAACAACTCAGAAACCATTGCATTTTCTCTCTTCTAATGAAGGGAGAAAATGGAAGGAAAAAGTGACAGACACATTCCTCCCATTAAGTTTTTCCATGAAGTATACCACAAATTTACAAAAGAAATGCATAATGTTAACCTACTGCCAAAAGAAACCTCTTTTTTTTTTAAGTGAAGCCTTAGTTACCTTGATGATTTTCAAACATGCTTGAATTTAATATGTATTAGCTAGGTTCTTAAATCATCAGTTAGGTATCAAGGAAAAACTCTAAATGGTTAATGAATGTAAAGACATTATTATATAGCCAATGCCTTTCTTAGTTTGATAATGCAATTAACACTGACCTTCGCCAACTTTTTCATCAAACTGTGCTGCAACAACAGTCAAGATCTTGTTCCTGACTGAAGCAACACCACCCAGAGAAGAACATCTCTCTGCCTTCAGTAGTCGACTCACAGCTGATGTCACTGTCCGCTCCCTCTCTTCTCGGTCCATGGGTTTAGTGATCTCGGAGAGCTTCAACGTCTTGATTCGCTGGGCTTTGGCAGATTTGGTCATGGCTACTCCAGCTGCTTGGATGGTAGGAGGTGGGGTGTCCGAGGAATTTCTCAGAACTTCAGCACTCTCCTTCTTCCTTTTCTTTGCTTCACTTCCCTTAAGAAACTCACCCACTTCATCCTCTTCCTCTTCATCTACAAACGCCTGCAATTTAAAATTAATATTACGATTCCTCCTGTCACTTTTAGCTTTTATGAGGAAGTAAGTAGTCCTCAAATTGAATATTATATTTTATACAATGATCACAGTGATTAAATATTAAGATTAAAATTTTGATTAAAAATATTTTATAGATTTTAATCTATATGGTCATAGAGGAATTGCAAGATCCTCATATATCCCAATACATAGCATGGCTTCTTGACGGTAACTGTTACACCCCAATGAGACATCGTTGTGGGAAAACAAAAGAATTCATTAATAGTTTACTATAACATGGAATTCTGAAAACTACAGTAGCAAAAAATTTACCCTACCTTTTTCGTAACTTCTTTCTTTGTCTGTTTGATTCCAGGGCCCAACCCAGCAGCTGTCAACTGGCTTGCAATCAGACGAGCAACATGTTTGATTTGGCCAGGAGTTCCAGCTGCTGCAATTGGTGTATATGTTGAACTGAAGTGAGGTGGGATGGTGTCTGGAAGCTTACCCTGTGGAGGAATTAATTTTTCAAGATTCAAGTTCTTGGTCATACAACTTAATGGTGTGACAACTTCACATACTGCACTTAAATTTGTACTGATAAATAGAGAAAATTTTTAAAAAATTCCAAGGGGGGACAGTTTTCCATCCATATGAATGTAAGTGATTGAAGTGATTAAGTGCTTCTACATAATCCCATTATTCTCCAAGAACGGTAAAAAAACCTCTTCAACCTGGATTGAAGTAGCTACAGTGATAAACAATAATAAAATAATTACACCTGGGCAGCTTCTGGTTCCTAACATTTCTTCTCATGAGCTTTTATATATGGCTTGTTCAATAAACTCCAACTTCAAACAAACCTTCATTTGCCAGTCAAACAAAGTACATAAATGAAGAGGAATTAATATCTGATGCACATACAATACTATGATCTTTCATTTAATTTACTGAAAATCTAGAAATATTAATATGCACCTCTAAACCTAATGCCCCACCCCATGGACTACAACCTTGATGAGGTGGAATGGCTTGTGTTCCAATGATCCTTAGAGCTGCACTGACTGGAGCAATTATATTTTTTACTCCTGGTAGGGTCACTCATGCCAGACAGGTTGAAGAGTAGGAGCCAGAAGAAAGGTGGTCCATGCATCTGCTCCTCAGTGAGACAGCTGAAAAGGTGTCTGATCCCCAGAGGGGCAGCAATTTAAGTGATGGTGTCACATTAAAAATACTATTGAGGCAGGAATAGGAAAGCCACTTCAATTATAATTCCAATATTTATGAAGAGCCAGATAACGGATTTCAATTCTGGGAATTATGGGGCTCAGCTCAATAGGGTGGGCCCCATGCCCAGCAGTGGGAGAGGCAAGGCTTCTGTGGTTGTCACCTCATTAATTCCCTATTGACATCACCACTCTAGATAAAACAATGAGGGCAGCTGGGATGATTTCAGCAGGGAGGTGGAATGTAATGATGATGTTAAGGTCAGGAAAATTAGAGAATATTAAACTGGAAATGGAGAAAGTAGGAATAGAACCACTAGGGCTGAATGAGGTAAGATGGAGAGATACTGTAAATTATTGGAGCGATAGCTTTAGGGTAATCTATAACAGGGACGGGGGGGGAGAAAGTCAGCATGGGGTAGCCATAGATCTGAGGCAGAAACTAGGAAGGAGGGTAGTAAACATTGAACAGGTTAGTGATAGAGTAATAGTGATAGAAGTAAAAGCTGAACCAATTAACTTAGTCAGGTGTATACACCTAAGGAAGGCCACCAAGAGGAAGAACTTGATGAGATATACGATCAGCTGGAGGAATTGATCGACAAGATACCCAGAGGAAAAAATTTGGTACTGATAGAGAAGTTAGAGAACATCAAACTCGAGAAGGAGACAGTAGGAATAGATGTACTAGGGCCGAGTGAGGTAAGATGGAGAGATACTGAAGATTATCGGAGTTTAGGGTAACCTATAGCGCTGGTGGGAGTCAACATGGGGTAGCCATAGCTGAGGCAGAAATTAGGAAGGGATGTAGTAAATATTGAACAGGTTAGTGATAGAGTAATAATGCTAGAAGTAAAAGCAAATCCAACTAACTTAGTTCAAAACTAATGCCTTCTAACTTGCAAGCAGTCACATGCAAACAAAAGAGGATCTTACCATTGCATAGATGACAAGTTGCGATGCCAACTCAGGATTCAGCCTCTCTCCGACAAAGCGCTCTGTTATGTCCACGGCAGCATCTGAGTCGTGCTTCCTCTTGGAGGAGGAGGAAGAGGATGATGAGGGTGCCGATACCCCTCCTGTCCCAACCACCACCTCATAATCGTCATCCTCTTCCTCATCCTCGTCATCTTCGTCCTCCTCCTCCAGTCCTGCAGCTTCCAAGCGGGGCTTCTTCGGCGGCTCATGCCCATGGCGCTCCTGCCTTTTCTTGCGCTTGCGCACCTCTTCCACTTTGGGGTATGATTTGGCAATCTGTTTCGAGATTTCAAAATACTCAATGCTACTGGAGAGGTGCAAAACCTATATACCGTAACCATGCCTGTGACTTACAGAAGCAAGACTTACAGTGGATTGGGTTATCATTTGTATTTTCAAACAACATCTCCACTTGACACAAAAAAAAACCAGAAAGAGAATTTTGTCATCTTGCGTTGATTTAAAAATGCCTTAGACATCACTACCAATCACCCATCCCTTGATAAGCCAAGATGTATTACTAAATGCTATGGGATGATTGTCAACAAAACCTTGGTTTGTGTTCATAAATGTATGTGGACAGAATAAGATTTATATCCTTCTAATTCAAATGATGGCACAAATATTTACATAATTTCTTTCTCCTTTACAGTAACTTTCCCCACTTACGCATTATTTGCAGGACAGATGGTCCTCTAATGAGTAGTGTCAATTGCTATGGAGGGTGCAAGCTTTTTTTTCTCTTTCTACTTTACAATATTAAATATGTAGTATTATCAATGTTCATTATTATGTCATAGGTGCTCAATAAAGATTGATTATAATTTTTTTATTAGCACCATTGATTGTGCAAAAATTTAATTTTATGCTACATTGATAGTTTCCCCGTTATGTATATGTGTTGAATGTTTCATTGATTTGACTCCAGTATTGCATCATTGGTAGCTGTTGCAACTCAAAACGAGTTCAGATTACCTATGGTAATGATGGAGGTAACAGAAGATGAAAATTACTCTACATTGAAATCTTCCTTTCACAGACAAAAATCATCAGCTGATCCCTAATTAGTGCTACAATATTGGAGAGAGTATGTTCTTCCCTATTGCACAGCTAGAAGATGGCTTAAAATGTTTCAACAGAGATTTATATCCTTCTAATAATCCTTCTTATAACCTTCAATTGATGACACAAAGATTTACATAATTTCAACAAAAGTGACAATCAATTTTTAAAGTAGGTAGACCCAGAATTAAAGTCTCTTACAGAAGTAAACATTGACAGTACTGCTACCATTGTGGGAGAAGTTCACCAGAAAATGTTGTGAACACTACAAGGAATATTTAATATATCAGGTTAGTGACAGACAAATTTGACATCAGAAATGTTTGTGTGCAGTTGGTTTTGTGACTGCTTATAACCGAACATGAGGACATACTGTCAAAGGTATGTTGTCACCAAATGATGTGGCTATCGTCTATGAAGGACAAAAATGAAATAAAGTCTGCAACTTAAGTGGCCAACATAATTGACTTCATCCCTGGGAATGGACACAGGAACAATACTTGAAATTTAGACTGAAGAGGAAGGGAATGCATATTTTGCTGCCTATGAAATCCACTTTCAACTAATTTACAATGTGGCTGGGCCTAAAAACATGGGTTTCATCAACATACATACTGAAAAATACTGAATACTGAAAAAGATAGGATTTACTTTGAAAAGGGAGAGAGTCATCTTTGAACTTTTTAAGGGTTCACAAGGAAAAGGAACTAAACAAGATCACGTAAAAACAGAATTCCCATTTTTCCAATATTTTAAAATTTTTTTGTAAATCTAAAATGAATTTTGATATTTTTGTGAATTTACAAATTCACTTTTCACTTGGAAAAAGTCATTTGTAATGCATTCATCAACTCAATCATAAAAACCATTAACACTATTTTCGTAGGTAGTAATGAGTCTAAATTGGAAGTCAGAATATGAACACAAGGACAATAAATTTATATAACATGACACATGGTAATCACCAAATGATTCAATAAATGGATATGCTTCATTGACCTTCCATTTACCTCTTGATATGTCGCCCCCAAGTCTGTCAACAGAGTCGTAATATTTGTCTGGTAATCCATTGAAGCTGGATGTTTGAGCAGATTGAAAAGTTGCAGCTTCAAATGCTTCCTCACTGAACTAACTTGGGATTTTGAGAGAGTTGGTGGAAGATTAGCTGAAAGGTAAATGGAAATAAATAAACCATGAAGGTAGAAATTTACAGCAAAAAAGCACTTGATGATGAGTTGCAATCGATAAAATATATTAAAGGAACCTACTGTGCAGCATTTCCAAGGCAATGACCACCTTCCCCATAAACTGAGGTCTCATCTTTGCAATTAATGTCAGAGTTCCCATGCAAGTCATAAGGTTAATACTACTAATATGAGGTGATCCATGGAATTTTATCAGCAGGTCAAATATGGTACTGGAAGAGAGAAAATTCATTTTAAGTAAGCAATATAAACTTGACGATTTATTATGACATGCCAATTAGTAACACAGAAAATCATAGAAATTGAGGAAGAAACCAATCACATTACTTCATGGTAGAACATAATATCATTGATATTACAAACTGGTCGCCTGACTAGTTTCCCTTGCTCTGTCAACACTACATTAATATCCAGTGAGTCAGAAATAAAATAGCCGAACTCCTTACCTAACTTCAATGCTGAGGTTGTCTGCTTCTGTGAACACTGTCTAATGAAGAATGCTGAAATTATATGCCATGACAAATACATAGCTAACTTTTATTTACCCAATCTCAGAAATGGGGGTGTTGCTATTATTGCCAGGACTAGCCTAAAATATGGTATTGTTTATTACCTAACCTTTGGTTAACAGTGTTTCAAGCAAGTTTTGAAAAAATTCGATTTTCTCAGGCTTGACAGCATGGAAATTAATCTTGACAAATGAAGAAGACAGTGTAACTTTCCAAAAATTTTATTTCTTTGGTATTACTGATGATGACGCCTATGCGTTTGAAACTGGTAATACCGAAGAAATAAAATTTGTGGAAATTTACACTGCCTACTTCATTTGTCAAGTTTTGGAATATATTCTGTAAAGTGAGTATTGGCACCAGTACCACAATTTGCATTTCAATGTATCACTCACTTTCAGGTGACTTTCATTTACTTTTGGATAAGCTTCACAGCCTCCTTGGCTGTATGGCGGATCCCTACTCGAATGCTAAAAGTATTGTAGCTTGAGATTTTACTTGCAATTTGAGAGTACTGAGAAAAAGGGCTTCATTAACTTGCTACAAACTTTTTATTTGGCCTCATTGTTCTTGGATGTTCCCACAAGACTAACTCATAACTATTCATCTTTGATTGATAACACAACCACTAATCGTATGAAATGGTTTCAGCCGTTAACTCAGTGGAATTTTTCCATCAGACAGGATTATAAAATCACAATACTGCAATTGCACATAAATAAATAATTTTATTTTCACGCCCTAGGTCTTGCCTAGCAGTTTGAAGTCCGATTAAGTGGAAGTTGACAGACATGTAACGGTTAAAAAAAGAAAAGTTTATACTATGAAGATCATGAATCTTGAATTGATATTGCGGGAAGAGTTATGATTCCATAGAATTGTTTTTAAGTCCTTGATTGATGTCGGACTTCAGACAGAATGACGGTACTGATAATCCCCCAGTTACAGTCCAACTGCATAGAATGGCCCTTCTCAGTGAACGATGGGTGGAGCTATGACTAACTATCTCCCCCCCCCTCTCGGCCTTACCTCCCCTTTACTCTCTCACTCAAACACTGGAGGAGAGGCAAACAATGTTGCCAATTTTCCTCACACCAATGCAGGGAAATTAAAATAATGTATTAATAAATTTCTTTATTGGCATGTTTCACATAGAAATTAACATAACTCCCCATGCTAACAAATAAACATAAGCGTGCAAAACCTAGAGAGAACCGAAACGACAAGAGCTGGCAACTACGATGACATGATGCTGATGGTGGGGAGGCACAGTAGGGGAAGGAAGGAGCCAGGAGTGGGGGTAGCTGAGGACAGATAGGGGTGTACAGAAATTTTTGCGTAGGACTATTTCAATGCGGTCGGACTCCACAATGATGGATAAATGTTTTTCAATTTAGGAAACATTGTATTTCTTGAGACTAGTTAAAAAAAAGGTAGGTAACATCTGACCAGAAAATGATATTCTATAGTGAAATCAGTCGTGTTAAAAATATATATTTTGTGGAACAGCAATGTTTTTACCTAGTGTCATTGTGAAGGAGTTCCACCAAGTGTCGCCTGTTATGATCTCTCATTGCATCTCTTGCTCAAGAAAGTTGGCAAGAGGTGAATGATGCAAATAATTATGAAGACTATTGAATGACAAGCTGAAATATATCTTTGACTCTGAATTTCACTTAAAGCATAACACAAAATTAGGAGACCCACTGAAAAGCTGTGGATCACTGACAAGATCCTGTGAATGTTATGTGAACTTAAAGATCTTGCTTTCATATGTAAAATATGGAATGAATAGGGTAGAATAGGTGAAAAATTATGCAAAAAGAAATAGAGCAACATCAGAAGCATGGACACTACACATTTTCATGTGTTCTATTTCAGTTGACTGATACATTAAACATATTTATCTCTGAGGAGGTTTCTGAAATTTCAAATTCATTAGAGGTTTCAAACACAACAGAAAGGAAAATTGCACTGACCCAATATCTCTTACAAAGTAAGAGTAAATATTATAAGAACTGGAGCACAGTAAACAAAAATTATAAAGGTTAGAATACATGTTAAAACTGTCAAATTAGTTAGGGACTACACATGGCAAGACTTTGTCCTGCAGATGTTCGAATAAAAATTAATCATCAAGAATAGCTTTTACTGCCAGTATTGGACTAATGTGTATCTGCCGCACTTAAATAATTCTTGTACACATTTAAATATGAATCGATTTCACAATATTATCTTGAAAAGCAATCAAGATTTGGGATGATAAGAAAAAAATCCTTGAAAGTATTGGAATCATAATCTAATATTAATGAACAAGCAATTAAATCAGCCACAATGGCTAACATTCATATAAGATTTTTATGACAAATTTGTTCCTTTTGTAAAACACTAAACCCAAAATCAAAATTTTTTATGAAATATAAAAGCCAAATGTGAAGTACAATCCAGAAAATTCATTAGGTAATCATTAGATAAATCAATCGTGCATTAATAACAAGGTTTATATAATATATACATTATATATATTTATATATTAATATATATTTATAATATTATTTACTTTGCTTCTTCTTCTAATTTTCTACGGCGAGCAATCTTTAACGTGAGAGGAATGTCTTCCAATGAGAAGTCATTTTCTCGACGCATGCTATCCTCTTCAGGGTAGGTTTGCAGAAGAACAACTGATTCCAAAAATTTAACAGACAATGTTCTTATCCTAAAAGAAAAATATTGATATTAGGCATATTACTGAAAACCAACCTTACATGTATAAATAAATAAATGTATATATATAACATTTGCTGACTCTTTTCTCTCAAAATACATCTAAAATGAAGGGTGCATAATTATGTGCCTGTATTCAAAATTATGAATCAAAATTTCAGTCATGCTAAAACTTCTAGTTTATTTTCTCTGGTCATCAATCTTATGATTAGTTGGCACGCAATATTTTTCTTTTCCACTCATCTCTGTTGTTTTCCATTCTTTTCATTTCCTTTTAACTTCTTTCTCGAGCATCTTCCATGATTTGTTTTAGATATTGTAGTCTACGTTTTCCTTTGCTCCTTTTGCCTTCCATTAAATTGCTGATTGACTGGTTATTTCTAAAAATGCTCCCAATCCAATTTCCTATACTTTAGTTCAAGGTAACAACTCCCCCATACATTTTACCAAATTTCCTTAAGACCTCATTCATTACTTATTTTATCTTTCCATTATATTCTGCTCTTCTCAGGCACCATATTTCAAAATTCTCTGTTTTTCTCTTTTATTAATGGTCTAAATTTCTGATCCATAAAGGGCTATTCCACATGAAGATTTTTATGAATTTCTTTTTAATTTTAAAATCCACATTTTTAGATGTTAATAACTGAATATCTCATGGAAAGCAACTCTTGCATTTTATATCTACTACAAATCTTTGACCCTCTGTGTAAATATCTTTGTTTGTACATATATTAATATTTAAGCAATCTATTCTTTTTCCCAAAGGTACCTAATTACAGTGTTCCCTAATTACTTTTTTAGAATAAAAACTAGTCTTCTAACTCATAAATAGCTATAAAATTATTACAGTAAATGACTATAGGAATTAATGAAAAAATGTAAAGATTTTTTCCTACAACATGGTTATTAAAAAGGGGGTGTATCTTATACCAACTGATGAAAAAACAACAAAATTAATATAAAATAAGGAAAGGGATGGCAACATATAAAATAATGAGAATGATACATTGTGAGGATGGAGACACACAGAGTTCAAAGGGAATTGGAAGACTGGCAAGTGGCAAAAAAGTGTTGCAGGAGACTCAATGATTATTTATGCATTTATTTTGCTGTTCAGTGCCGACCAATGTAGAAAGCAGGACAGAATTTGCATTTTAGACAGTATACGAAACGAAGGAGGCTTGAGGGTCATTTGTAAGAGATTTGAGGAACAAAGGGAGTAAGGAAGAGTGTGGGGAAAATGATGGAGCAAGTCTTGCAGTTGTCATTTACATGGGGAAGGTTTGGAAAATGGAGGGGGTGTATTTTTTCAAGTGGCTTGGTGCATTTATGAATGTCTGAGAGATTGGTGGGGCACTTGAAGGTGACTGTGGGGTATAAACGGAGAAGGTTTGCTATGGTTTTGTGGTTTTGGAGAATTGGGTATAGATCTCTGAGAATATACACATTTAAGTATGTAAATATATTCCAGGTATGTATTCAGTACATATGGAAAGGGTGTGGTATGTGTCAGTTGGGAAAGATGATGAAGTATAACCATAAAAGATCTTGTGCTTTCCCGGCGTATTGAAATTCTTCTTTCAATTTCAATAGGGACTCAGGTTTTCAAATAAGTAACACCTGGAGACCTATTTTGAAATGCATACAAGAAACATGGCAAAACACACGACCAACAAGAAGACGCTTCCATTGTTTGACGAACCAATCAGGAGACACCAGACCGGCAGGAGGGGCTATTTATATAACGGACCTTTTTAAGAGCATTTAGTTACCCTGATGGCAATGGTCAAGTCGACCATTGAAACACTGGTGCCGTATACTACACTTACCCAGTTGAAGACCCGAGAGGAATTCATTTACAAGTATATCCATGCTTCAAGATCTTTTTATGTAGGAGGTATCCTGGGTAGTCACGGTGGATGAGGGATTGTTGATGACTGGGTAGGAATGTGGGGCAGGAATCGGGGTTGTTACCTATAGGGTGGCCAGATGGAGCAGGGATAGGGTAGGGAGTGTGGTATGGCTGACAGCTGCTACGATGAAGGTATAATAGTTTGTTAATGGGTTTCATATGAACCAAGGAATGAAATTCATTATTAGTAAGGGATATATGTCAATGTAAAGGAAAGTTATTTCAAAGAAAGAAATACTGGAGGTAAAGGAGACTGACAATAGATTTAAAGAGATAGCATTTAGATACATATATATAAAAACATAACATCTGAAAAGTGGGTAAAGTGCTTGGCTACTGAACAGAAGATCTGAGTTAAAGGTCTGTTGCCACATCAGGAGACCTCCAACTAAACCCAAGCGTAGTGATTTTCTGGTTTGTATATGTTTTTAAGCATCCTCGTGTAACAAGTCATCACATTTTAATGCAATCAGAATTATTCTATCTAAAATAGTCTTGCACTTAATAAGCCCTTTAATAAATAAATATTAAAGTATAACTTATACTGCATGTTCTCTTCACTAGCCAAATCATTTGTCATCAGAATATGTTGGATAACTATACTGATTTGAAATATTTGTTTACAGTAATTTTTTAATGAAGGATCTTAGGTTTTCCAGTTAATAGACTGGAGGAAGAGTTCTCAGATTTCTCCAGTAATTTTTTACTTAACTTAGTGTCCTATCAAACTGTGAGGTCCCAGGGTTAATTATGTGAAATTTAGTGTCCTATATTTGGTAAATGTTAAAATTTAATCCCAGGGCTAAAATATTTATAGAAACAATATTTACTGGAAGACCTTAAGCTACATAGGCCTACCTAGATCAAAAAAGTAGAACTAAAGAAGAGAATTCATTTAATTAAAATATCAACATTGGGAAGAGAAATTTGCAAACCTACAGTCCTACCAAAACAAAATCGTTTGCCTTAGGCTACAAAATATCTTAGTAGATTAAGAACTGAACTTACCCATCATTATCACTATCAACCAGCTTTGCTATCTGTGCCTTGATCTGACAAAGAGTGATCCAGGTACTTTCCATTTCATCGGTAACAGTACGTGCACAAGCCAGCCATGACAAAGCACTGCGATAAAGATGTGTGGCAGCTTGAATAACCCTTTTTTGGACTTGAGCGGATGAATCCTGAAGGAATATCTGGAGATTTGTTACAACTTTGGGCAATATATCAGGATCCTTTTTACTGTGTATAACGAAAAAATAACAAATCATTCATTAATGGCAGGTTAAACAAATCATAGTTCGATTCTTTGTGTTAAAAAGCATTTAGTACGTTATCTCATCATGGAACTTACCATGCCTCCTCAATAAAGCATACTACTAATTTCCGAACGTCAGCGTTTCGGTCACTCTGAAATCCTAGCATCTCATCAAGGAAATTGTCAAGTAGATTGGGCTCTTTGTACACAATTATTTCTTGTACGCGGCGAAGATTATCAGTTTTACTACTGTCAGTTGCTACAGCTGCTTGGTTTAGCAAATCAACGATCTATTTGTATTAAACAAAAACCATTATAATTGTGTTTACTAGGCATATATGTAATTCACCAATGATTCCAGGTTACGGTAAAATATTCACTTACTCGTTTATAAGATGATCCGCTGTCTTCCAACTCCTCCTCCATAAAAAATTGTGCTGCAGTGCTTCGCCGTGATTCAAGATCTTGTCGAGCCATTTCAAATAAATACTGCTATAACTGTAGAATACGAATAAGGCTCTTCCAATCCCAGTTGAATAAAACGTTTTCTTTAATGAGCTAGAACTTATCACATTTTACGTAAATGATAATGAATCACGAATAACAATAAAATAACATATTGCAACTAACGTAAAACTTTCAGACATTAATAAATACGAACGACGGACGAGTATGAGTACGCATTTACGTTTCGCAGTTATAAACAATGGACAGTCGAAAATATAATCGACCGTCGTATATTTTCGTCTAGTCCTTCGAAAAAGGTTTATTGTATGTAATTCGTAGACTGCGTTTTTAGAACGGATGAGTAATTGAAATATCTTGAAAATGCATAAAGAAGTGGTGAGCGAATCGGAAAATTCGCGTGATGATGTCGATGATCTTGATGCACCAGCTCGTAAATTAAAGGTAAGAATGTGTTTTAAGTCTGGAAACTTGTCTATTGATTGAAGGGAAATCTATCGGTTAAGGCAGGTGTGGATAAGCCTCGGGCTAGATATGTCCAGCTTCATCATAATTTAATCTCTTTTCAAATCTGCGTACTTCCTACCACATATCATTATGTACAAAATCCTTTTTCTCTTTCTACCCCTACCTCACTAACCCAACATTCTACCCTTCATTTCAGCATTCAACAACCCATTGCCTTTGATTACCACTTCTTTCCAGCCTTATCTGAATTTCAAGAAACAATTTCCTATCTCCCCTATCATTGTTATAACTTCTTTGGTTTTCATCTCCTTCAAACCCACTAGTCTTCATCATTTGGTTTTGGACGGATATAACGTTAGGCTCCATATAATGGTTTTCAGTAATCCTTTTTTCGAGTCTTTCATTTGGGTTCTTGTCAACAACTACTTCCTTTTCGCAAATGTAATTCTTTGTATAATATTACGGTCACTGTGCCCATTTTCCTTAATGATGCTATTCAAATAAGTAAACTAAACTTGTCCATAGTTTATACAAATTAATTAGAATCATTTCAGCCCGTCATCCCCTTAAAGCCAGACACACCAGGGAAAATTAAGCTGAGGAGTTGGCTGAACAAAAACATGAAGATTGAAATGACTGATGGTCGAGTATTAATTGGAATTTTCCTGTGCACTGATCGGAATTGCAACATAATTTTAGGTTCTTGCAGTGAATATTTAAAACCAGAAGGTTAGTACTGCCTTGTATGCAATCCAATAAGATATATTTGCACTTGAATTCACGTCTCTTAATAAATTTTTAATTTCTGTTCTCAGATGGTGGAAGCATGGAAGAACCGCGAGTATTGGGATTGGTGATGGTGCCTGGAAGACATATAGTATCTATTAATCTGGACGATATATCAGAAGGGACAGTTTAAGTGGGATTAAAAATTTTGTAAATAAAACATTTCATCCAATTTTATTCTATTTATTAACAAAATTGTGATTCAGCACATTTAATTTTTCTTTCAATTTGAGATAAAATCAACTGTGAAGCTTCTGTATTCACTGTGTCCAGTAGATTTCTGATTTCCAACTGATATTTCATACTTAAAATAGTGTGATATATATCAGCATTTGTATGCACCTTGTTTCCTGAAATAATTAAAATAAATATTATAATACACAGATGGCTTGGCACAAAGGCATAATGATTTTTCTCGAGATCCACCTACCTATTGTTTCCATTGATAGGATAGTTAACAAAGTAGATGCTGCCTCTAACAAACTTAAACTATTAACTGGAATAAAACTTTTTATGTCCATAAAGTCATATTTTCCACACCTGATTATGCTTTTTAAGCTATCCCCAGAACATTTTGTGATGACATAATTTTCTAAAAAAACATTCTCAATGCCATGGTCAAATGGATTCCTTATTAATTGTAACTGGTTAGGTTCTATTAGAGCTTCAGGTTTCATGGTATTTGTTAAATGCTCCCAGAGGAAGTTCACAGCTTTTCTTAAAGGTAAAAAGAGTATGATCTTGGTTAAGATTAAATTAATGCACTTGTTGGGGTTAAAACTTTTCTCAGTACAAGTACTGCTCATTTCATCCATAAAAAGCCTCGAAGAAAACCTTGCAGCTTCTGTACGGACTTCTAGGTTCTCATCTTGAAGAAGAAATATCACTGTGTTTAACAGGGATGAAACAATATCTTCACTAATAAGATCTATGTTGTCACTTGACAATGTATGCTGCTTTGAATAGATTAATGGGAGGAAAAATGTAAGTGTTTTTACAGCTTGTAATCTAATTTCTTCTAGGTTATTAGGTAAACTCTGTTTCTGGACAGCCCTGGCCACTTTAATAGCCATCAATTTTGCTTCTCTATTTTCACCATTACTTAATATTAAGGAAGAAATTACTGAAAGTGCAACGGAGGAACACCCAATTCCATAACTTGAACTAACAACAAACCTCTGAAAGAGAGCTTCAATTTCCTCCAAAGAAAGTATGACAGGTGACTTTGAACATAGCAGTAACATAAAGTTTAAACAATGCATAGTGATGTTGTTCGAATGACACGAATTGCAAATATTATGGAGGAAAATGAAGACCTTGTGCATGACCTGCTCTTTTACAGGAAATTTCTTCATTCTTTCAAATAGTGCATGCAGACCAACCTCCATTAAGTACTCATTACTTTGAAAGCATTCTTGAATTATGGAACATATACTGTCATCAGAGCTAGTCAAAATTATACATTCCAAAGAAGCTGCTGCCCATAATAACAGCCCAGGATAAAAACCTTTGCATGATTTATCTTGGACTGTGCCTAATATATCAAGCAAGTCATAGTCTGTGAACCCTTGAATTTCACACAACAAAGCCCTTACAAAGTAACATCTATTCCTCCATTTTCTAGAGATACTAATTTTCTCAATAATCCTTTGAATTCTTTCAGTGCTATTTTTATGTTCCTCAATTAAATAGCAATCAATCTCATGCCTATTCCTTAAAGTTTTGATGCAAAACAACTTTCCATGTATTTCATTCTCAGATACTGTATGATCTTCTAGCAGATTAACTACTAGTGCTTCAATTTTATCAAACAAATGACTAAGAGGGGTGAAGGCTGATATTGCTTTGGCACAAGATTTTCGCACTGTGATGTTAGGACTTGAAAGAAGTTGGTGAAACTGGGTCTGGAAGTCCAGTAAGAGCTGCGTGAATGACTGTGTATGCATCTGGGGAATGCCTAATGTCAATCTAGAACATAATATTAAAATGGGGAGAAGAGTAGGTGATGTTGTATCTGATGTTTGTGAGAAACTTTGGACTGATTTTCTGAGTTCCTTCAACATGTAATCTAGTAATTCTGGATAATGTGCATTGATCTCTTCCACTGTGACACTGCTTCCAACAACATCCTCCTCTTGTCCCTTCTTTTGTCCCACTAACTTGGGTACAACCACGCCAAACAGCTGCAGGGCAGCATTTCTAGGGAAATATAATTACATCCATTTCTCATTCTCACTAACCTTGGCACATGCTGATACATATTCAATTGATTTAAAATACATACCTGATTGCCCAAATTTCAGAACTGAAGTTCATGAAACATACCAATGAAATTTCATTCATGTAGGGAGAGACATACTGAAAAACAGAAGAATCTTGGACAATGGCCCTTAAGAAATGTAAAGCTTGTGCCTGAGGAAGATCTTCAGTCTCAGCATTGCAAAACTCTGGCTGATAATCCATTTTTGCCCAAGATAATAGCACCGGAACACATATAGGAATAGTATTCTGGAATTACATACACAGGAAGTAGATAAAGGCAGAGGAAAGTAAAGATTGGTAGAGTGAAATTAAATCTTAAGAAGAGAGAGCATTGTCAGCAGTAGAGGAAATACGTGCAACTTGCATAATTATGGTGATTACAAAGGATTGACAGAAAATGGTGTTGCAAAAGTTTTATATTTCATATTCTAAGATGCATAAAACCACTTTCATAGCAAAAAGAAAATTCTTCTTTCATTTTAATCTATTTTTAATTGGCAACAACCTAACAGGCTAATTTATTAGCAGTATTTAAATTAATGAGCATTGGTATATAAAAATATGTTGATTCCTCCATTCAGTACAAATTTGAAAAATATATTTCATTTGGCATATTGATGCAAATGGGAAAAATGAAGGAAGTCTCATTAATTCTTTCCACAGAATTTCCAATACTTTATGATTATTTTCCCATTTGAATTCAATTTAGTCTTGGGACATCCAAGGTAATATTAATCTTTATTATTTCTGGTAGAGCTTAATCAAATATTTAACTTTAATCAGATAATTATCAATATAATTTATGTTTAATTGTATGTATGAAGCTCAGCTTACTTCAGGGGACATTCCAAATTATTTGTTACCATTTTACTTATTAATTATTATTACTCCAAGATTTGAAATAATGCATGTAAAGAGATTCCAAACTGACCTTGCCATCAGCTGTAATCAATTTCTGAATTAATATAGACGATCCAGCTGAGCGGCGGGTGACAGATGTCCTTCCACTCTTTTTTCCAATTATCTGGTCCAAGCACTCTCTTAGCATTTTAAGAGGCAGCTCTTTGAGCTTGGGATTATGTCTGGATGCACAGAAGAGGGCAAATGATGACAAAGATTTGCCAGCTGACTCAATTGCTCCTTTGTGACGGCACTTCATCAAGACACGGGTCAATAAACTGCCACAGTATTCCACGTCACTCTCTTTGATTAAAGTGCCCCATTCACTCAGGCTTAAGTTGGTGACCAGGGCACTGACAATCTGGCAACAAACCTATAACAGATGAGAATTACACTATCAACAACAACATATAAATATACATCATAGATATAACCTAAAACTAAATATGATAACTTGACGCAACTTCTACAATCAGCTGCTAATATCTAATGTAGTAACACCCTGTCCATGCATGTAACATAGAAACTTAATGTTCTACAAACAAGACATATACATTTAAAAAATTAGGCTACATTTCAGTAATAAAAATTTCAAGTATACAACATGGAAGAATTTCAGAGGGTCTAAGGTGTTTGCCTATATGAATATACAGCCGACAGACATTTAAATTCACCTCTTTTGGCATTTTAGCAGCACCAAAAGCCATGACCACTCGTAATAACCGGTGGAACTCCCTATGTTTTAACACATGGACCAACCAACGCAAAGCGATCACTCGCTACAGTGATACTCTCATTATATCCCATACTCACTATAGCGGACTTCTACTGTAGTTTCATAAATGACATGATCAGCAATAAGAAAGTATCTAGAAGTTTTCCTATACAAATTGAACTCTACTGGGGATATATTTAATTTCTTTTATTAAGTATACCTAGATGAACATAAAAATATCATATTTCATCCATCATGCTGTGCATATAATAACAAGATATATAAACAATTTCCTATTGTATGTAATTAATACATTCCGACTGATATTCCACTGGACATCTTTCAAACTCCCCACTCTTAGCATAATCACCCTATTCAAAGTCAAGGCTGTAATCCAAGGCAGTACACTTGAAAATCATTGATGAAGTGTGTAGCCGTATAATTAAAAGTATCTTTTCCATCATATCACGTTATATATTAGATTTTTTCATGCAAATTGACAGTGAGTTAGACACTGATATGAAAAAATTGGATACAGTTATTATTCCCTTCCTAACAAAAGGTGAATATAGATTAGCCAAATGAAAATTTTGGAAATTCAATTTTCAATCAAAGTCAAGTAATTAAGAAAGTGCCTCTTATAAATTTATAATATTCTTATTACTTCAGTCAATGTCAAATGAGGCAACCAGATTATTCTGGAGGTAGCACGCTCACCGGCTAACCCAAAGGTCGCAGTTTTGAATCCCATCTACGGCATGGGTGTTTGTCCAATGGGGTTTTTTTATGATGTGAGGAGATGCTTAATGACCATAGCTGTTGATGTACCCTATAAACAAAAATAATACTACTACAAATATCAAATGAATACCCAGTTGGTAACATAGAGAAACTGTCTTAAGCAGCCACCAAATAATGGGGGCTGAAAGAGGTGACCACTGAAAGGAGGGGAAATTTACATGGATCATATGGGAAAAAGTTTCCAGAAAAAATTGGCCATTTTTGGTGTCCAGTGAGTAAAGGTGACATTTGAGGCAGGTTTCAGTGTATTAAAATTTTAATTGGCAAAAGAGAATTCTCAAATATTCAAAATAAATTGTGGTCAAAGAAAATAAATTAATTTTAAAATTAATGATAATAAAATTCACTCAGGAGACCATGACGTAGTGGAATTTCACAATGAAACAAAATAGACGTCACTAAATGTATACTTCCACTAAAGGAATACTGAAAAATATGACCAGTTTCAACAATAATCGTCATCTACTGTATGATGATGATTGTCAACCAGACGATGATGATTTTCATCGAAATCAGTCATGTTTTTCAGTGCTCCTTTTGTGGAAGTTTACAAGTGACCAACTCTATTTTATTTCAAATTAATGACACACTTTTGCACCGAACGAGCGAAATATCGGGCGTTCAGAATCATCCCCCTAGTACAGACGACCTTTATTTTGTCGCACACTCGTACGCAGGGGCTGCATAGCAGTTTATGGCTTCAACACGAAAGGGGTTACAAGGTCAGATAAAATTTAGAAATTCACCTTTAAGTTTAGCCAAATGCAATTAAGAACAAGTTCTGGAGCACCAGATAATCCATTAATCTCAACATCATCCAAACTTTTAGCATTTTCAGTTATCGTGCATTCAATGGCGATTCCCATTTCTTCAAAAGATGGTGCCACATCTGCAAATGATAAGAGTAATAAATTACCATAAGAGAAACTTCTCAGAGGCCAACAGAAATTCAGTACTTCATTCAATCCTTTCTTGGTTTCCCTATCTCTCTATTAGAATCAACACAACATATAAATGTGAACATGCAAGAATGCAAATGGATTTAGGTCTCTATTAGTATTAACTTAATCAGGATGAATGAAATCAAAATCCTCATATGTAACAAATCTTTCCTCTGGAATTTCATTCAGTAACATTCCAAATACAGGTTTCATAATGTACAATGAGGATATAATAATCACTATTTATGCTTATCATGACTTTGAGCATTGACCCACTGGGATATTACCTTCACATTGGCACATGCAG
The DNA here is from genome assembly GCA_011762765.2 of Rhinocypha anisoptera. Classification (NCBI taxonomy): domain Eukaryota; kingdom Metazoa; phylum Arthropoda; class Insecta; order Odonata; family Chlorocyphidae; genus Rhinocypha; species Rhinocypha anisoptera. The sequence goes on from WURS02358188.1 coordinate 21,638, forward strand.
ATGAATATCCCCTCTCCCACACCTTTGCCAGGGTAATGCATATTTCAATGGGAAGAAAGTCCCCTTCATACTGATTTTAACCATGAAGTGCCAATGAAACACTTACTCATCACCATTACAAATGTCAGAAAAAGAAAACTATCTGCTTTTGACCAAACTTGTACTGCTGGAGAAGGTTAGTGCCCTAAGTAGTGAAGCTTTGCATGTCCAATTGGAGTGAAGGTAAAAAATGGATGACACTCTCCAGTGTAACATGACTGCATATGAGCAGAGGAGTGAATTTGGGGATTGAAAGTAACTCAATTAAACATTTTTGGTCCCCAAACATAAAGCATATTATCCAAAATTCCATTTTCAATTTGTGATCTATATGGCAGATAGAGTTAAGATAGGATGTTACATGATGCTGTTTTTTCATTTTCTTCCAATCCTGTCTGGAAGAGTAAATTTTACATCAATATGTATTAATTAAAATTGTTTTGTACCTATGTTATTGATAAGTGTTGTCTCTCTCCTTCCTTGCCATTACCAACATTTATTACTATTTGTCCATTTTAATTTATCCATTCTTCACCATATCTACATCTCAAAAGCATCCAATCTAGACTCATCTTCCTTACTCAACAACCAAGTTTTCAAATTATACAAATATATAGCAAGTCCTATATTTGTGTATGAATGAATGTGCAACAAATATCCAAACAAATAAAGCATTATTAATATTATTAAAATGCCACTCTCCATGTGAGTTTTATTAACCCCTTCCTTACAAAAGCGTCTGCCATTAACCCCCTTCTTTTCGTGAATACTCTTTGTATGTCATGCAACATGGAAAAGCTGTTGGATACAAATAGAGATTAACTAAAAAAATAGCATTAAGTTGGGAGAATTTTTTTCAAGCATATTTTAACTTTCTGGCAGAACTTAAATCTAAAAGATTGGGATAGCACTTTAGTTTTATTAATACACATTAAAGTGTATTCTAAAACTATTAACTCAAATTCACACATACCTAATTTTGAGTCAGGTTTGGAGGATAGGACCCCCAAAGCAAAATTTATCATACTCTCAACAATTGCAATCAGTCTCTTTACTTGAATGCATTCTAACCCTAAATGAGGTAGATTATCAGGACATGAAACAAGTCTGTGTAGAACATTTAGGATTCCATGGACAGGAGTGCTCACTGCCCCTCTCAAAACATTTTCTACCAGCTTAACTTTTTGCTCTTCAGCATGAGACAGCAAAACATCAATAAATGGAACTACTTCAGCCTTTGGTGTATCGGTTTTCTGCTGCAACCGCCAATGGATAAGGCAATCAGCCAAGACAGCACCACTTTCTATTTCATAAAACATTGATGAACTGCACATGCTCAAAGCTTTTTTCCACAACTTGTGGAATAAGTCTTCACAAGGTGTTTCAAAATGTCTTTTCAAGATATCACTAGCAACATCCCTAATGTCAGCCACTGAATCCATAAGGCACATCAAGAGGATGTTAAAGATATCACTCCCCTTGAAGCCTCTACCTATTTCATTCTTCAGCCACTGCTTGCCTTGGGCATGCTCTTTTCTTTTCCTTCCCTTAGACTTCGAGCTGCTTCCCACTTCAAGACAAATGTTATCCAAAACGATTCCCAAAAGATGAAGGGAGGTGATTCTTCTCTGATAATTGGATCCAGGTACAAAGTTCTGCGTTATAAACATCTGCAGCCAAATAAAAAATTTCAAAATTTTCTCAACTCCATCTACAGCTTTCCCTCCAGGCGATTCATGTTCATTGCATGATAAACAAAAAACATATTTTATACGGCAAACAAATACTTTAAAGGAGGTGATGGTAATTTGACGAAGCTTAGCACTATCAATGTTAACATTTTCCTCTAGAAATAAGCATATCATTTTGATTTCCTCTGAGGTAGGAAACAATGTTGTCTTTGTACTAACGCAAACAGCAATAAATGCTTCGCCTCTTATGTCTTCTTTTAAGTGACTCATACATTTTTTTACAATTTCATAATCCATCTCTCCCCATTTCAAAAGTCCATTCTTTCTTCCAATCCTATAAAGAGCAACCAGAGAAAACAATGATGATGGGTTTATGGCAGATGACAGATCGGACAACATTTCACTAATGACCAATGGAAAGGCTTTCAATGTGTCTGGCATCCAGTAGCTCATTAAATTAGAGATGGCAATTCTGAAAAGTAAATCATGAAATTAACATGTTATTCCATATTACTATATTTTACTGTAAAAAACCAGCTTTAAAGAGTTTACCTATCTTCTCCAACCATCACATTTTTCAAGAGGTGATAAAAGCTGTTCAACCATTGATCCAATGTTAATTCCTTTATAAGCTCTCTGTATGAATCTGCACCAGCTGAGACCAAGTGAGGAAATGACAAGCTATAAACTAGTCCCCTTGGAATATTTGGAAATTTGTGTAAACCCTAAAAAGTGATTGCATCCATAATTCTTTTAATCAAATTAAAATTACAGACTTTTAGTTATAATTAGGTAAACAATCATTGTCACAATAAATAAATCTTTACCGCAAAATAAAAATATTTTTCAAGTCTAAGGCAATAATGGCTACCAGTCAAATTCAGGACTAAATATTGGTTTTCCACTTACCTCTTTAACACCAAAGTTTTTTAGCAGAGATGAAAACATTAAATACTTGCATTTCATCCGCCAAGGCACTTCCACCATTATTAGTTCCAGAAACCGTGTCAAATTCAATAAATAACTGTTCTGAGCCTCACACGAAGAAGTTTTAGACAAAATAATGAATACTGTTCTTAAGATTTCCACATTTTTCTCTCTCACACCTGAAATCGAGTTCTCCCAATTGTTGCACACAATATATAATACCTTATTCAAATGTGCATTTAATGTAGGTTCATCAATCAAATTAAGGGTATACAACTCTTCCATTCTGTTTAACCAAACTGGAATCATTCTAAAAGAAAGAAATGTAACATTGGTAAATTTGTTGCAGTGTTCTTCCAAGAGCCCAAAAATGAATAAGAATGGTGACACAGTCTTGTCTGCCATAGCACTGGAATCTGATAAATAAAACTTCTCCAATGATTCAATGCCAAAGCACTGCAGAATCGACCAAGATACACAAATTCGAAATATATTTGAATTCTTAATAACAACTGAAGAGTTGAGGGTTCCAAAGGATGAAGGCACCAATAGTTCCTTATCAAAAGTTATACATTCAGATAATATTTTGTCGCATATTTCCTTTTCAAAGGAAATTTTTAACAGTAAACACAAAGTAGTTGAAAGCAAAACCTGGTGATCTTGATGAAGTAAGTCGCTGGCTAATACGTCTAGTACCAACTTCAACAGATCACAATTTCTCGAAGGATTCAAGCGGATGCTTTCATTGTCCGACCTCTGAAGAAATAACATGAAGTTCTGAAAAGTAAGTTGTAAGGTAAGAATTGTATTTCAGTGAATAATCCATGTATACCTTAAGAACTTTCAACAGGACTTAAATGATTCTCCGAGTACATACTCGAATTTTATCCCTTTCACTAACATTTCCGTTATACTTTAAAGATTTAAGAAGTTGTAAGAACTGTTTAAAACTTTCTAATTCACCTTCCATTGGAATGGAAATGTGTGTCGGTCTAAATGAAAGGCTTTAAAAATTTTGATTTCGATACTTTATGTCAAACGAAAAACAGTTTAGGCTTCATTATACGTTTGAATAAGTAGTTTCTTTGAATTCTGAAGATTTATAACTCTGAAACAACACTAAAATCGTCTATTTACTATTATATGAGCTTTATTTTGATGCAACACTCAAAACTTCCTTGTTCAAAACGAAACAAAACCTCGCAAAACCTACACTATAACAATTGACTACCAGAAATAAAAGGCGCCTTGTTTCGCTACATGAAAACTAATGGTGGGAATTCGAAAGCTGCCTTTTGGATACCTCGAGACTAACCATTGCACTACCCAAGGATGCTCCCGAATGTCAGAGTTATTTCGTTAACAAACAAAACCTTTTTTTACATCGCTAAAATTTACTTTTAATAAGGGGTTTTCCCTGCTTTTATAATAATATGCTAGTGGTTGCTAATATGTAATGCTTCTCCTTTGAGGCAGAACTTAATCTTCTTGGCTTCCATCTAGACAAAAAGCTATGTTGGAACACTCACTGTTCTGTATTGAGTAAAAGGCTTGCAACAGCCCTGTGTAAGTTACGCAAGCTGAAATTCCTACTTGCAAAAGAAACTACAGCCTTGAACTATGGGGGCACTCTGGAAGTAAGGAGATACTAACATTACAAAAAAGAGCAATAAGATGTATCACATATGCTCAGCCTCAAGATCATTGTAGACCTCTTTTTTCACAATTGTGTGCACTGACAATCTATTCCCACTTTGTTTTTAAACTTCTATATTTTGTTAAGTCTAATCTCTGTAACTTTCCTATATGTACACACACGTTCATACATATGAGACACAGGATAGAAGTGCTCTAGATGTACTATGCTACAGTCTTAGCAAGTCCTGCAATACCTTATAGATAGTCTAAGAGTGCAACTATTCAACAAACTACCTCCAAAGGCTGGGGCAGTAGGTCAAACAAGGTTCAGAACTGTCCTACTCGGATGGTTAGTGTGTAACGCTCTATACTCAGTCAATGAATTTCTTGAGTGTAATTCCATTAATATTGTTTTTTAACTCTAGATAGTTAAGGCATATATACTATTTTAATTTTTGAGCTTTGATACCAACTTGTAGTCTGAGGGATTTATTATGAAAATGAGATACCTGATGTAACTTGACGATGACATTTTTGTGCTGCATTGTTCCCTTACATCAAATATACTAAATAAAAACAAAATATATTGGAGAAGGTAAAATTACCAATTATATTACAGTGAAACTCGTCTTAAGCAGAACCTGTGGGGACCACGACATTTTTCCTTATATGAAGGTTTCCGCTTAACTCAGAGATGGTCATTAGTGCAAGGGACTTACGCCATTATTATATGGCTATATGAAAAGGGATGTCGCAATGCTAAATAGGAAACAATTAAAGAAGCACAATTTCTGATAAATAAAGAAATACATATTTTTGAAATTTTACTAGCATAAAAATTTAATTACAATACAATTTCTGTTATCTTTGTTTTTCCTTCTTTTCCCTTATTATACAATTTTCAACATTTCCCATTGCCTCATTCAAAATGTTATACAACTCAGAATTACCCTTGTAAAAAATAAAGTTTGCCAAATATAAAAAAAATTAATTATAACTTCCCTGTATGATGGCATACTTTTGTGACTTTTTGATGCTAAATTTATGTCCAATACCTGTTAACATGAGAATAAGCCGACCAGTCAACCACTGAAATATTGAGTGCACAAAGATTCCGTGGGATGGGGTGCTTTCAGCCAGATGGAGTGACGTTAGCTTCACATAAACTACTTCAAAAATTGAAACTTTTTAGCAAATTTTCGAACAGACTCTGTTAGACCTGTTTGAGTCAGGTAGTCCTTCCCACATCAAGCATTCAGATGACTAAGTTGTAACTTGAAATGTCTGAAAGCAGACTGAAGGCTCCCCATTGCAAGTACCTGGGTGTAATGAAAAATGAATCCTTCAACCATCTGCTAAAGCAGCAAGGGACATCTGTTCATATCTTATGTGAGGGAATAATGCACCTTCTTAGCTAATGAGATAGGAAAATTATCCATCAGAAGAAACCCATGAGGCATATTCAGGTGAGGATGTTAATTGTGAAAGTTGGGACAATTTTACAAAATATATAATGAAGATTCAAGTGTGATGTTCTGTAATACAGATTCATAATGGTATAAGTTTCATTTTTCCAAGGATAAATTTTTATATCTTTTTATTTTTATCCATCGAAAATTGTGACTTTATTCAATAATGAATGAGTACTCAAAATACTATGTGATGCTATGGCCCATTTCCAGAACTGGTCCAAGGGGTATCTTGCAATTCCAATTAACAAAGGTTTACAAATAAGGAAATCGATTCCGTTTCCACGTTAGACAGTTTCCATATAACACAGGGTCAGAAAACACAAAAATCCTATAATGAACACTGGGACCAAAAATTTTTTCCGGAAATGACAGGTTTCCGCTAGGTACAGGTTCCACTTAAGACAAGTTTCACTGCATTATAATAGCTTGTGATATCTGATGAAACCAATATTTAGTTTGTTTCTGCTCAATCTACATTTGCTGTTGGTGACAGGAACTGTTTTAGAGAAGAATTAATAGTTGAAACTCTAACATTGGTGACATTTCTCTTTTTCAGATAGGATAATCTTTTAATATAAAACATTATCTCAAAAATGTAGCCATATACCTTGATTCACGATGTGAACTTCAGGTTAAGTGAATTATAGGCTTTATTATCTCCAATTTTCTCTATTTGATCCCAATGTCATGTTTTCCATCTTTAATTATAGAAGCTCCTAGTTCTTATACAAATGTGAAATAATATCAAAATCACATGAGTATTGGTAAAATTAGGTTGAAGTCTTTATTTCTCTGTACATCACAGTGTCATAAGTAATGGTCTGGTTGTGATGCTAATGAATGGATGTTGTTATATCGCTAATGTAAATTATGAAGAGTAATGGTGATACCACACTCCCTTGTGACATGCAGGGTGGTTCTTTTGATAACCTACCCTTCAATTAGGTACCTCTTTTTCGGAGACCCGGCCCGAAATCACCCAAGGGTTAGTGAGTCATGTAAAGGTTTTACACGTTAATCTTCACTATCTATGCAACAAGCAGTTGGAACTGGATGTATTGGCTTTTGACCATAAGGTAGACATTATTTGTATTAACGAACATTGGTTAAACCGAGATGAAGTGCAATAAATTCATATCTCTGGGTAAGTTACTGCTGATGCCTTCTGCAGGTCTGCATTTAAAAACAGTGGTGTTATAATACTAGTTTCTGAAAGTTTGTGTCTTGATGCAGTTAACTTTAGCTATAAGTTTCTTAATGAAGATAAATTGTTTGAGTCATGTGTTACAAGGTTTAATTTTATAGATTACTACAATTTTTTCTCTTTATCATTCACCCCTGAGTGATTTTAATGTATTCCTAGTTAAATTTGAAAGGTTACTTGAGATCATATTTTATAATGAACCACCAAACAAAAATCGTAACCATTTTATCATCATAACTGGTGATTTTAATGTGGATATGTCTACTGATTCCTTCTCCCTTAAGGATTTTCTCTATCTTAAACTCCCTTAATCTAAGACTGTGTAACAATAATGAACCTATGCGGGTGACAGACAATTCCCTAACCATATTAGACAATATAATCACCAATTACAATATTAATTGAGTTGAAACCAATGTTGTACAATGTGATTTGTCTGATCATTTTCTGATTCTATCTACTTTTACACTCACAACATTGGCACCTGCAGAGTATCGTAATGTGCAAACTTTCTCAGAAGATAATGTCTCACAATTTCTTGATCTACTCCATAATGAGAACTGGTCTACTGTCTACATGGAAAATGACTTTAATCAGATTTAAGATTTTTTACGACAAATTCGTTTACTATTTTAATATCTTCTTTCCCGTCCTTTATAAGAAGGTAGTTTCTGTCTCTACCAAAAAAAACATGGGTGAGTGACCACATTCGATATCTCTCTGCTTACATTAAGGACCTGACCCATCGATGCAGGAGAACTAATAGTGATGAATTAAAAACTCAATATCTCTTAAAAGACAGTATATAAATTTGATTAACACTGCTAAATGTTCTTATAACAATCAAACAATTTTGAAAGATGAAAATAAAAACAAGGAAATATGGAAAATCATAAAAAGTTGTAAAATTCAAGGTCCTAACTCTCCTATGCAAATGAAGGACAGGTCTGGTAAATTAATAACTGATTTCTCACTTTTAGCTACAATGTTCAATGAGTATTAAACTAAGCTGCAACTATACCATCTTCTAATGATCTGCTTTCTTTGCATGAAACCACTAAAGTGGGTAAATCGTTTTTCCTCTCGCCTTGCACTGAGACTGAACTAAGAACTATCCTTCTACATTGTGGTTCAAAATTCAGTTCCGGCATTGATGAAATACCCAACTTTCTAATTAGTCAATCATATGCTTTTATTAAGGTACCCCTATTGTTTCTCATTAATTCATCAATCCAACAAGGCATATTCCCTGAACCACTTAAGGTGGTTAAAGTTATTCCTCTTTACAAAAATAAAGGTTCAATTCATGATACGAGTTCTTATCACCCTATATCTATACTTACTCAATAAGATAAAATCTTTGAAAAAGTATTTTATAACAGGCTGATTTATTATCTTGAATCTAATAAACTGCTAACACATTTTCAACATTGTTTCTGACAAAACAGGTCTACTGCAACTGCTATTTACCAAGTAACTGATAAAATACTGATTGCATTAGACAAAAAATGTGAAGTCATTGTGATTGCTTTGACTTTTCTAATGCCTTTAATAATGTTCAGCATCATAAACTTTACACCTTTGGTATTAGAGATGTTTCTCACAATTGGATTAAATCATACTTGTCTTCTCGAAGGCAGGTTATAGCACTACAGAAAAATGATAAAAAATACTGCTCTCGTTAATTTTATTACAAGGTGTTCCTCAAGATTCAGTATTGGGCCCTGTACTCTTGTACATTAATGTCCTTCCAAATGTTGTATCTGATCTAATGGGTATTCATTCCATTGTTTATGCCGATGATACTAACTTTATCCTTGTATCTCCTCATCATGATGACTGGCAACCATTGCGAGTCAACGGTTGCCTAATGGTGTGACTGGTTTTTGCCTTTTTCATCTGTAGGTCATTTCAATTGATACCTGTCCAAGGAAGTTTGTTTCTTCCTCCCTTTTAGAATGTTTCAGAAATGAGTTAAGCAAGTGGTATTAAAAAGTTCGATGCAAAACCATGCAACTTTTTCTGGGTGTTTCCCTTCAATAAACTCTGAAATTCTCTCCAATAGTGCCAACATTTCCTTTATCTCACCTGTAGAAATAACCTCCTCCTCGGCACCAATTTCATTTAAAACATATGGTTGTCACTGCATCTGTAGCTTCTTTAACTCCTCAGTCATCTGTTCCTCTCAGTGTTTTTCGATGAGCATGTTAACATCATTTTCATCTACTAGGCCCATGGCAAAGGACACAATTTCCTCCTCTGCTTATACTTCGGATTTGGGTCCTTCAAAGTCTTCTTCAGATGCAACCTCAGACCACAACTTCTTTCATGCAGAGACTAAGGTCCTTCTTGCAACACCCTGCCAGGCAATATTAATTTTTAGGAATGTCACCATGATATGGTGGTCCTTCCATATCTCTTGAAGGGTGAGGTTTGTGTTTAAGAGCTTTCAAGTACACCCACTAGTTTGTGGATGGTGGGTTGAGCTCTAGATATAGAGGTTAGGTGTGAAATATAATAGCTCTTATGCTTGACAACACACAGTTGTGGACAAAAAGAAGTATATAGGGGTCTAAGGAGGATATAGGGGTCCGTCCTTAGGTAAGAGGGGTGGAAATCCTTCAGAATCCTGCAAGAGGTGGCTGCCAAACAATAAGCAGCCAATTACCTAAAGGAAGGAGCAGCAGCCCTCCTTCATGAGACTTAAGGTGGAGACCACAGCAGTTACAACAATACTCAATTTACTGTATATGTTTTTGGTAATAGATGCAGTACCACAATGTGGAAGGTAGTAGAAAACCACAAAATTATTCTCTGAGGAGGAGCAGCTCATCTATTTATATTTTGATTATGATGAGATAGAGACCCCTCAAGTAAACTATTCTGGAGGTAATATTGAGACATTATAGTTGGTGAAAAGTTAATTGGTAAGGATCATAGGAGGAGAGAACCCTAGAGATAGACCAAGGATGGTATGTGAGATTATAATGGAGAATGTTAGAGTTAGGAACTATAATGGAGTGAAGAGGTTGGCAGGTGATGGTAGATTTTTAAGAGCAGTTCATATTGATAATCTGTAATGATGATGGATCTTATTGCTGCACTGATGCAAAACTTGGTTCCTGCTTGAGTAAATGCTGGAGATTTGGAGACTGGTGGAAAAGGTTAAATGAGTGGAGTAAGACAAATGATTAGGTATTACATTTGCTACTGGAGATGAAGCATTACTTGCAAAAGTTTGTAGAAGAAAGAAAGAGTAGTTGTAAGACATGACCAGTAGAATGGTTTACTGAAGACTATAATGGAAGTTAGAATGTTGAGCAAATGAACATAGGTAGGAAAAGATAATGGGTTTTGGATGTAATGATGTTGGTTCTTTGTAGGATCCATAAAATACTACCTGAAAGAGGTTCAATACCTCATTGTTTATCGATTTCCCACCACAAGTATTAATTTTCCAAATAATTTTATAAATATTTTTGATGGCTGAAGAATAAAAATAATAAATCTAAAAACTTACAAAGGCTTTAATAAAGTTAAAATATTAAAAATGTAATTTGAAATTGTATTCTACAATAATAAATCAGCAGTTACATGTTAAATAAGTTGTCTAAATTTGATTACTGACTTTATTTTAGACATTAAGGGCCACAATGACAAACACAAAACAATAAAAACAATGTAGATAAAATTTTAGTGAACAGTTTTTAACATACACCAATCACAACCAATTAAATTACATAATATTCATTAAAATGTAACTTAATGCAGGAAATATTCTTTGTACAAAAAGATTAGGAACAAAATGTATACTATTTGGTCACACAACAAAACCGAAAACTTCTGTCAATGCCAAATGCTAAATGCTCAAACTTTTAGAAGCTATGAAATTTTAAATTTATCAGAATCCATTTAAACTGAGGAATTTAATTTCAAAGCTACAACAGAAGCCACAAACAAGGACGATATAAATAAAGAAATCTTCATTCATAATTTACAATTGAAAATTTTCTATTCACAGTTACTCAGAAATAAGTTGATGCATAAAATTATTAAAGTTTGACAATAACTGCAATGGCAATGACGTCAAAGTTATTTGATGAAAGTCCAAAAAAACATAAAAATCAATATTCCAGATATTTACATAATGTATAAGATTAAAGCATATGACAGAAACAAGACAGTTTCATTGACATTAGGCAAATAAAATACACTTCAATGTAAGATTTTGCCATTCAATTCACACTAAACACATAGATAATTTGATCAGGTGAAAGCTATCAAATGTTTACCAACTGAATCGATGATGAACATTTCAGAAGGTTTGCCCCGCCCATCTCTCAAATCTTATCTGGCAGATAAACCATACACTGGTTATAACAAATAATCACTCAATTTTTTCTCAATGGGTCCCAATGTGAGAAGTGCTGACTCCACAAACCTCTATCACAGTGACTTGGACATCAAACGAGGATATTCCCTCCCTCTCTTTCATTCTTCAAGCAATCACTAATGGTTCATCATCTGAGAAACCACGGATCACAGGGGAATCTTCCTCATCTGTAAAGTTTGGGAAAACATAAAAGCACTTAGAACTAATTTCATAAAAGATCATGAGGCAATTTTAAAAATACATCAACAAAGTCATTTGGATGACGGTGAGGATTCCAGCAACCTACTTCAAACCAGATAACATGGACATTATGTCATTGGTTGCATTACATTTACATTTAAAAATTCTTAACAGTAACCTACTTTTCCCTCCATTCTAAAGAAACAAGTTTTTCAAGATGTGCAGAAAACAATGACAATACAGATGCAAACAAAATTAAATATAGTTTCCACTGATAGGTACGTTTTCTGTTTTGAAGTTTGTGGATTGTATACAGAAAACTTAATGAAAGGTAAAACTGAAATTGTGAACAGAGGAAAACTAAAAATGAACTTTTATACTCTTCCATGTTTTCACCTCTTTCGTCTCTATGAATATTAATACCTGTTTAACTGTTATAATTTATGATCCAGCTCACTTTTATTCAGGCATAGTAAATAAAACTTTAAAACACTAATTCACTAATTCTGTATCAATAATCACTGCATGCAGTCATGCTCACTAATTTATATCATCACAGGAATATTTGCAGGATCACTATTACAACATAATTTAATTGAATGGGAAGTCAGACTCCTTAAATGTAAATCATCTACTTAATATTTGAACCCATGTGATGGAAAATTAAATGGAATCAGGACAACTTGGCAGTGACTGTGACTGACATACATTTGAATTGAAAATCAGTTTGAAATCTGCGTTAAAATCATGGGGAAGTTAAAAGATAATGCCATGATGAATTTCCACACATTTATGGCACTTGGTTTACAGGTTTTCCAGTGAAAGAGTACAAGGAGTTTTTTTACATATAATTTTCTAGCATATTTAGGTCATCACATTTTATTAAATGTTATCTCGTTTCTGACCTGGCTGGACAAGATCAGATGCACAACTTGCTGCCTGAAACTGACATTCAGTGAAAAAACTTTTACCTTCCAATTACACATATAAAGAGGTTATAAAAAAATGACACTAGAACTATGATTCCACATTCTAAATGACACTAGAATTTTTGCTGGGTGAGTGGACACTGTGATAATAGCTAGAAACTGCACTAAATGTAACATATTTCAGAAAGACATTATGTTATTTCTTTACTGTCCTTCCAATTTTGCTGGTTGCTTTGGCCAGGAAAAATGGAAACATGGCAAAGCAAGAGGATGCAAAGTTGAAAAAGAAATATAATAGAGGTCACGGAAGTGTTTTTATGTAATGGTTATGTTCATGAAGATGTTAAATATTTGATTCAACTCATTATCCTCAGTGATCCAAGAGTTTTATGACTGCCATGTAACTATAAATAACTGAAATGTCAGAAGAAAAGCTTCACCTGACAGGCAACAGATGAAAAAATCCCCATTATCTATGAAGAAACAATCACTTAATCAATGACTAAATGAATATGTCCACTAAAATAGTTAGTGGGAAACATGAGAACAAAGAGTGATGCTGGTGATTTAACTTTGAAAAATTAAAGGGCTGAAGATGAAGGCTGAGGTCAATACAACTCTAGTAATGATGACTGTAACTCTGGCATTTGGCAGTGATACTGAATGCTTCGAGTGTTACTAATATATGATACTCATGAAGAATACAATTCTAGAAAGGTAAAGCGAGGCAGCCACAATGGATGATGCCATGTATCAACCAAATTGTTAACATTACTTCTTTTCCTAGTTTTAAATTTAAATTGGTTGTAGTTTTTTCATAAAATTAACTGAAAACATTAATATGTATATACATAATTCTTATTCTTGGGAGGATAGAATATTTGTTTACATCATGATTTGACAGGAATTACAATGTAGAAGATGGAGGAGAAACTCTATACACTGAGAAAATCAAAGCATAATATAATAATTGTGACTAATAGTGTTATAATAATTCAAATGCAAACACTATCATTATTTATTAATTTATATTATACATAAATTAAGAGATTATTAAAGGGCTGCACTTTAGGCATAGGTATAGCTGAATAATAGTTTAATGCATGTAATCTCCTCAATGCATTATTACAGATTTTCTCTGTTAATTTGTTTGAGATGAGCAATGCTCCCTTGAATATAAGCCACATTTGCATAGGTTTACCCTGTTACCTAATAAAAAATGGAATACCTGTACTCAACATAAATATAATTTTAATTCAACTTATGTAATATGAAAACAGTGCTGGAGCAAAATCAATGGAGTCCCCTACCGACAGTAAGAGCCAGGCCTTATTGGTTATTGAAGTTCCCCAGAGCAAAGACCCTGCTCTTGTGCCATCCCAAGGGATCCCCTGTTTGTACCAGCCAAAAAAATGGGAGATAATAGATGATGACCCTAAAAAAACAACTGCTGTTTGTATCTGACTGTGCCAAAAGTCATCACCTTATTCACATAGCTGCCTATTGAGGGCCCAACTCCACAAACAGAGGTCAGCTATGAAATAAGGGACTATACTCAATAAATGGTTATGGTTTGGTTATAATATGGTTTGGTTATAATATGGTATGGTATGGCTCAAATAAATGGTTATAAAATCAATAAACTTCATGGTTAACAAGTTGTGGTACTCAAGGGTGTAGGGGTACATCCTTGGATAAGTTGGAAGGTCGCAATGGCGAAACCAAAAGAAATCACTGTGAAAGAAGTCTATATTTCCACCACACACCATCATTGTAATGACGTGGAAGATATCTATGACTAATTAAGCAGACTGTAGTTGAGACAAACAAATCATCTTAAAATACCCACTTAAGAAGAACATAAGGAAGATGCCAGGAGACATAAGGAGATTTCGATTTGACCATATCCTAGTAAAGAATAGCAAAATTCCTATCCCTGAGCATCAGTTTAAGACAGTAACCACAACTTAATACTCATTAAGTGCCAACAAGATTTAATAAACTGAAGAAAATAATGAAGAATCAGTCGGATATATATGCAAATTAAATAAACAAAAAAGAATGGAGTTTTAACAAGTGCAAGATGAAGAAATGGAAAAACTTTGCAGACCAGGAACAAAATTGACAATGCCTAAATAGGTTGTCATTAATAATGAACGAAATACTGAACATAAGAGAAAGGAGAAGAAATCACAACAGTTCAAGAACTGAATAAGAGAGAATATGAAATGAACCAGGAAAGAATAAAGGAAGAACCTCTGCCAAGAAATACAACATAACAATATATGTATCAGGTAAATGCAAAGAAGCATACAAAGCCATTATGAGCCACTTCATTGTGTGCAGAATATGTAAAAAGAAATGCTATCCCAGATGGAAAGGATAAATTCTTATTAAAAGACTGGAGTAGCAAGAGAGGTGTGCTGAAGATGAGAAAGGAACTCACATGGTCAGAACAGAATTTTATACTGCATTAAAGGATTTATGGTTAAAATGGGCACCTGGAATTGATGAAATACCATCAAAACAATTAAAAATGCTGGAAAGAATACAGTGGCCCAGCCCTTTAACCTAACATTTGATATGTACACAAGAGGAGACATGCCAACATAATAATCCCTGTACTAAAAA
Source organism: Rhinocypha anisoptera (assembly GCA_011762765.2). Taxonomy (NCBI): domain Eukaryota; kingdom Metazoa; phylum Arthropoda; class Insecta; order Odonata; family Chlorocyphidae; genus Rhinocypha; species Rhinocypha anisoptera. Next base: position 36,742 of record WURS02358188.1, read on the forward strand.
AGAAAAGGGAAGATGAATACAAAAACTTTCTTACGATTAACTTAAAGAGCAGAACATCAAAGATGCCAATAAGAATAAAAGTATAATATACCAACGAAAGCAGAAGATCATTTAAGTGAGGACTAGTTTGGATTTTTAAGAAGCATGGGAGCAGGAGAAGCTATCATCAATCTTTGATTCATCTTAAAAATAGATTACAGAAAGATAAACCAACACAATAACTTTGTAGACTTGAAAAAAGCTTATGATAATGGGGATTGGAAAATTAGTTACCTATCTAAAACAATAGAAGAATGAACTAAAATAACATAAGATTAAAATACTCTAAACAGAAATTAGGTAGAAGTGATAAGATATGGAAGAATCTGCAATAAGCAAGAATAAATATTGAAGCAAGAGAGGGAAACTAACAACTAATCTTCAATGTTTTTACTGAAAAAGTTATCATCAAAATCAAGTAGAAAATCAGAGAAGAAAGATCTAATGCAGGCATTAGCTGGTCTGGAAAGGGAATGGAAACAGCCTAAAGATAAGCAAAAAACAAAACAAAGGTAATACCAAAGTAAACAAAACAATTGTGGAATAAAACTAAGGATAGACACAATCAAACATGTGACAGAAGTTTTCTTCATAGCCAAGAAGAGCTATCAAGGTCTTCAATGGTGGAAAAAGCAAGGGGTAGACAATAGGCAGAATAGCACACGCGAAGAAGGATTTCTTTCAGAAGAAACGACTACTTACCACAAATGTTATTATATTGGAAATAAGGAAGAGGTTTGTAGAGACATAAATATGGAGCATACTTTTATACAGAATTGAGAGATGGGCAATACCAGCCTTGGAAAAAAGAAGTTAGGATGAAGCTACAAAAGAATGTTAGGAATTTAATGGTTAAGACTGAATAACCAATGAAGATATTCTATGTAGAGCTGATGAAAAAAGAAGCTTATGGACAACACTTACTAGAAGGAAAGAGAAGCTAAAGACATACACATATTGAGGTATGACAGTGACATGTGGGGACTGTACCAGGAAGAGCCCCATGAGGGAAGGACCCATGAGGGACTAAGGGACAGATCCCATGAGGGATGGACCCCATGAGGGATGGACCCCATGAGGGATGGACCCTATGAGGTATGGACCCCATGAGGGATGGACCCCATGAGGGATGGACCCCATGAGGGATGGACCCTA
>WURS02358189.1:0-17606 GCA_011762765.2 Rhinocypha anisoptera
GTTTCGACTTGCAAATGATGATGTCTTTGCAAGTCGAAACCTAGGTCGTATATAATAAAAAATTTTCATGTGGAATAACCAAGTGTTTTCAACTTCATACTGATAGTGATCTGATTACGTCTTCCAGGGGCGTTCACGTCAGATCTTTCGGAATGTCAACGTTCCTGATAAAGTAGGAGGCATAGATTGGCCCTCGAGGCATTTTACTTTGAAATTTCATAGCATCACTGGAGTCAATTTAAGTCTGGGAGATGAAACTCGCTACCGCAACGGCCACTCTTCTAACGCCGCAGGGAGAATTGTGGAGAATCCTGCGAACAAGAGTTGCTAGGGGGTAGGGGGGGTGCCCACAGCCCAGCGAGGCGGCTCCCTAAAAGAGTTGTAGGATTGTGTTCCTAGGTGGTAAGTCTCTTAGGGTGGACGCCCCCGCAAGTGTAATTGCGGGCGGGGACGCCTCCCGATGCCTGCGGTACAGCTTTACCCACGCGATAAGCCCTCGCTTCTGGTCGTAGGGACGCATAGGGGTGCCGCACTGCGAGAGAGCGAAACCATTGCCCTTCGTAAGTTTAGTTATTCAGACCGAACAGTGATAACTACAGGCTTCATTGTTTCTCATGCATACAAATAAAAATCGGTATTATTCCCAACCCCATATTAATAATCCCTCCAATTCCTGCTATATAGTTTCTTTGTGCGCATCTACGTTAATTTCTTCCCATATTTTTACCTAAGACTTTCATTCATTCATGGTTTAAAATTTTACCAGCTGAAATAATACACACCTTTGGAAAAAAGCAGTGAAATATTCTTGCCTTGAATATGTATTTATTCTTTTCGTAATTCCCAGTAAATTTATTCAAGGGCCTCCTTGGAATATAGAAAATTATTCCAGTTGACATGCATGTTCATTGGTCCCATCCACGTTGGTGGTTCTTTGTAGATTTAAAGAGAGAAACTCGAGTACAATTCTAGCAGGTATGGCCTGGCCATCTCTGTATATGATTCTCTTCCTCACAAAGTCCACCTTACCTTCATGTCAGTTTTGTCATTGAGTGTTATCATGAAACAGATGAAAAAGGTGGAAAAAGTAGAGATAAGTCCAATTAAAGGATTGTTTGCCAATTTATGGACCAGGTTCCTTTTTACCTTAGTAGACTATATATATATATATAATAGTTCTCATCTAAAATTCTGGCTTTTCAGGAACATCCTGATGAGTAAGAGCTGTTTCTCGTAGCTGACACATTGTGACAGCTGAACTGAGTCACATGTCAGACTATGGTTATAACAGTCATGGCACCCATCAAGATGATGTCCCAGCATCCAACAAGTGGAAACAGGGATCTGACTGTGGCGTACTACCATGCCAATCAACTTGGCTCATTTCAAGACATTTACAGTAAGTGATGTTCCTCTCACCTGTTGTAAGAACCTTGAATGAAAAGGCTCTCGCCTTCCAGGTTATTGGCAGAAGGCACTTTTCAGGTCAAGAAACCATCCAAGGACATCATTGCATTTGTAGACTTCTGAGTATTCTGAGTATTGAATCTAATTTTTCATGTCTCATGTTGAAGATTTCAATTTGAAGATGAAACATTAAATAAGTAAGGTGGTGATAAGAAAAGAAAAGGAATTTCAGATGGAATGATGGCGGGTTGAATATCTGTAGTATGATGGTCAAAAACCAAGTACTGTAAGCATGCAACAGCGGAGCTTCAGAGATCCCTAGTTATGTGCACCTCATTGTAAATAGGTGGGCCAGTTGGGAGGTCAAATCCTACCTACGATCCTTAGTTTACCTCATAAAAATAAAAAAGCTAATATGATATGCCATTGGGTATTATGTTGAGGCAGTGGAAACCTTCAGCTACACCATTCAAAATTTAAATGAAGGAATCCATAATTGTTTCTTTCCAAACTGTAACCTCATTCACTCATAGTTCCGGATTCAAACTTTTTCCATCACCTGTTTCTCAAAAGTCATTCAGGCCTTTCTCTAAAAATATTCCCCTCTCAACCTTTTTCCTCCTCCCCTCATTACATGATATGAAAAATTGCCATAAAAACTTTCCTTTAACTCATTTGTAGTATATGTGAGAAAGATTCACCAAAAGAAATACCAATATTATTTCCATTTTGGAAACGTAAAAGCATTTGATTGTGATCAATTGTGGACCAGAAGTGTCACATCACAGTCAAAAGAGGCTAAGAGTATTAAATTTAAATCTGATGCCATTACTTGTACTACCTAACATGTGCTCAGGTTCGAATTCCAGGCACTTCATACTCATTTTATGTAATGTTTTCATTAATTTTGGCAACTGGTATATAGAATACCTTCTCAAAATTAAAAAACAAATAAAAACATTCTAACTAAAGATTGTTCTAATAATGTTCTTATTATTACGATGACCATTGTATGCCATCATAGTAATAAGAACATTATTACAAAAGAATATTTAATTAGAATATTTTTATTTGTTTTTGAATTTTGAGAAGGTATTCTATATGCCAAAATTAATGAAAATATTACATAAAATGAGTATGTAGTGCCTGGAATTCGAACCTGAGCTCATGTTAGGTAGTCCAAGTCATGGCATCAGATAAAGAATCTAGATAGATTTTATTACTCAAGTGAATAAGACACGACCTTTTGCCCCCATACCATGCTATTTAACCCCTCAAGCTTGTGTGACAGTGTTTAGTATCCACTCAATTTCATGTTTTTTAGGGTGGCATTAATCGCAAGTATTTTAAATCACCCAGGGTGCTTTTTTTCTTAAGCATCAAAGAATTTACGTAGACATTAACATAAATATTTTTAGCATTACAATCATTATTCATAAAAATTCCAAAAAAATAGTTTATACATAATTGTTTCTATTTTATTATTGTAGATGAATATATTTTGCTATGCCATTTATATTTTACTGCTCTCCAAACCAAGTGTCGAGTAGATGACCTGAGTGTGGTAATTCTCAAGTCAGGGATCTAACCAGAGTTTAGAGGGATGGTGTCCCTGGGCAATTTGTATGCTTGCATCTTATTTCTTTGCGTACACACCAAACACAAAGTAACTCTCTGGAAGTACTTACGTCAAATAATGAGTGGAATGAAATCATACATAACCAGGCACCAGACACCTTGCTACGAGAGATCCTATTCTTTATCAGGCATGTGTTATGAGAAAATTGTTTTTAGATACATAAACAGAGAAAATGAAAAAGACCAGAATGGCAACAAGAAGTGTTAGCTCACACATACACTTTGTGATAGTACATATATGAGTGTCAGCGATAAGAATTACTAGTAAATAATATCTGGATGGACACACGAGTCATGGATTAGGGTGGATTCAATAGTTGCATCACACACCCCGAGGTAATAAATGCCTCCATTTAAAGTCACAAATGAGGGGCTAATGATAGCAATAGGAAGAGCTAGAAGAAGAAAAAATTGAGGCTGGTAACCCTATGAATCCCATGCATTAGACCTTAGAGAGACATCAGGAAAACTACGAAATAGGAGAATCTTGAAATATGAAGGCGAGTGTATGTTGAAGTCTGCCAGATATATGTTTGGAGAAAGGTGGAGAAAAAGATGGAAGTAGCAAATGTAAATTAAAACAAGTTATCCATGATGACGAAGAGGAGGAATCTGGGGAAATTCAATGCAGGCAGGAATATTTGATAGAAAATAAACTAAGAGCGAAGATTGAAGACAATTTTTAAAAATCAGAACGCTAGTCAAGCAAGGTAGGAGGAAAAATATTACCAATTTAAAACACTGCTCAATTATATGACGATTAACCATTTCTGCTAAACTGTCAATTTCCATGTGCTTGTAAAACTTTGAGAAACACTCCCTGTTTAATGCTAGTTGGAAAAGAACTAATCATGCTAAACACACATGCCACAATAGAATTATTAAATTGGCGAATAGTTTGCCTAACTTATATTTAAATGCTGAAATGTTTCAATTAATTTTGTCTACGTGTTTATGAAAAATTTTGCCTATATTGTTAACTAATATATAATTATTTGGTTGGAGGAGAAAAGGAATGTTTCCTAATATGTCATAGTCTATCTCACTCTATGAAAATCGACGAAATTAAACAAATATATCAGATTTGCTCGTGTGCACAAATTATCTTGATAAAATCTGACGAGTGCTAGTGAAGGAGAGTTCTACGGCTCTGAAATATCTCTATACTTTATCTGGCACTAGTAAAAATTTTATATCGAGATAAGAAAGCAGATCTGTATTGGTTTAATAAAGAGGCTGACACGAAGAGCTTTTTCGACCATAGCTGTGTCCATTCTGAACACTGTATTCGAATTCAACTTGTGATTTCGTTATTCATGTTTTATACCCGCAAAGCCATACTCGATTGTCTTCAGTGTCCCAATATCGCGAATTACGATGGGGTGATTTTGTGAATAATATTTCAAATTTATGGAGATATTCAGATATGCTGATGGACTAAGTTCACATATTGTGAACATAGAGTTTACATAAGTTAAGCCTCAGTGTCATTGTTGCTGCTTGCATTTATCCATTTTTATGAGGTCTGCGCTTGGCAGATTAACAGTGAGTTTCTTATTTGACTGTCGGAACGTAGTTGTGATAAGGCTGCATTTTAGCTATTCGTTCGCGGTAGAACTTCTTAAATTACTTTAGAAAAGCAATGTCTAATCTTCCGTAAAGTGTTCGGAGGTTTCATCCCCATTTGGCCTTCAGATAATTTCTAATAATGTCTTTTTCGCTTTTCTGTTATTGACTATTTTTTTATTTCAATGTTTAGAGCTCAGAAGAATGCATGGACCACGTCGTGTCATCACATTTTGTCTCCTGACAGCAGTTCTTCCCACCGTTTTGCTCGTCATTCCACTATACTTGCGTCACAGTGTTTACGCCGATGTTTCCTATGAAGTCACGGAATCGGATGTTTTGGAAATGGTGGAAGGCATATCGTCTGTTTTCTGTCAGGTAATTATATTTTGGTTAGAATATATTAAGGTTTTTCTTAAGTCAACCGTTTTCTTAGTAATGAAATTTCTCACCATTAAAAATACTCCCGATACAAAAAGTAATTATTTATCCCATTCCATGTGAATGTTTTACATATGTAAACATACTGGCCTTTTCAGTTCACTTTATTTCGAAAGAGTTCTTTGAGGAATATCAAGATGCTTGGGTTGTTGATTTATATATATATTAAAAACGTTGCTAATTCAGTAAATAAAGGGAAAAAATCAGCATCACAGCACAAGTGGCAATTTATTTTTCCACTTACTTAAATGACGCACGTCCTGTCTCGGATACCCACATATCTCCATGTTTCAAAGATGCATTTACGTGAGACGCCCTATAATAATGTGATTTTAGTTCAGGCTAATCGCGGTTTATTATTTTAAGCCTGATATTGGCATATTTATTTGCTATATATATAGTTGTTAATAACACAGGTTGGTTAAATATCTCTAGATCTATTTTTATTTTCATTAGTTAACCAGATAAATAAATAACATGTTGACATGAAAGGAGAAAATTCATAGAAACTATACATTCTTCTTCAGTGAATCACAAAAGAAAAAAAGCTAAAGCTGGTGTAGGCCTAGTTATACATAAAAGTAACTGGATAAGGTATATAAAAAAATACGAAGAAATAGATGGACTGCTGCTGTTTTTATTAGTGTAATTATAATTTAGTTGTTAAGGTAATATTTTTGCAAAGATCAAGCGTAAAGGCTGTGGTAGATTTGACTTGGAAGGCTTTTAAAAAATACAGTTTTTATGTTGATAATATTAAAATCTTTATATTCAAAATCTTTTTTTCAGTTTTTTATTTTTAAATTTAAAAACCTGTTAGATATAAATAAAGTATTTAAACTGACTGTTACATGATTTTTGTTCCATCAACATTCTATTAATAATGAATGACAATGCCATATGTGGCATAGTAAGTTCCTCATTTATCTTAGATTTAAATTTTTGGTAATCCTTTCTTCTAAGGCTGTATTTCTTAATTGTATTTATCTTTTTTGACTTAAAATGTTAACCAAGTAACAAATATCATTTCATCCTCAGTTTCTTCCTTTGTATGATGTTTATTTAGAATTATGAACAGACTTATTTCTTTATATTTAAATAACAAAGACTGCCAATTATTAATAATACTCATATTGTTGACAGTGTCCATGAAACTTGCTCTAGCCTCAAAACATTCAAATGATTTTATTTTAAGGTCTGTTATTGGAAAGTTATTATCACAGAGCCAAAATGTATGTAGCCTGAGACACTTTTCATTGGATGGATTGCCAAAATTGAATATGGAAGATGTATATAACTTTTTGGATTCCCATATACAGTCAAACCTCGCTTAACGAGCACCTCCCATAAAGAGTGATTCGCATAACGAGCTAAACAAAATGTTACAAAGTGACTCACTTAAGGAGCGATGTTTCGCAGAATGAGTAAAGAGGAGACATCATGGCGTCACACGGAGGTTCTTGCCTGCATCTCGGCCATCAGTCTGTTTAGGGCTCGTTCAGCTAGCATCTTACTGTCGCTTGCGAAAGTTGTATCAGGACAAATTATTGTGTATTTTTAGTGCAAAGTTTAATATTCTTACAAGTTTATCCTCAAAGTAAATGCCACAAGAAGACAGGGGTAAGAGATGAAAAATCACCATAGAAGTCAAACGTCAAATCATTGAGTAGCGGGATCGAGGTGTTAACGTGACTGAGCTAGCTCGGACATATAATCGGTCTACATCTACGATTTGCACTATCCTCAAAAACAAGGATAAGATTAAGGAAATTGATGCGTCAAAGGGTGTCACAAGAATTTCTTCACAAAGCCCATGTATTCTCGACGGTGTTGAAAGATTGCTTCTAATATGGATCAATGAGAAGCAAACGCAATGCGACACTATTAACAAAAACATAATTTGTCAGAAGACAAAACTAATTTTTGCTGACCTCATTAAAAAGATGCCAGGATCATCAACGGACAAAGAAGAAGTATTCAAGGCAAGCCGTGAGTGGTTCGAAAAGTTTAAGAGAAGAACCAGCATCCACAGCGTTGTGAGTCACAGAGAAGCAGCAAGCTCAGACATAAAGGCAGCTGTGAACTTCACAGGCGTATTCAAGAACCTAGTGAATTCCGAGGGTTTTCTGCCACAGCAGGTTTTTAATTGTGATGAAACGGGTCTCTTTTGGAAAAAGATGCCGAAGCGAACTTATATTACAGCAGAAGAGAAGGCATTGCCGGTCCACAAACCAATGAAAGACCGTCTCACGTTGTTGTTTTGTGCAAATTCAAGTGGAGATTTTTGTAAATTAAGCCGCTGCTCGTTTACTATTCGGACAATCCACGAGCCTTCAAGAAGTTTAAAGTCCAGAAGGGCAGGCTAAATGTCATGTGGAGGTCCAACAGCAAGGCTTGGGTGACACTTGTTTGGTCCGTCTGTAAAAAATTATGTTTGAGATGAATTTTCCATCCCGTGCCTTGCTTGTTATGGACAATGCTTCTGCACATCCTCCAGGCCTAGAAGATGACTTCCTTGAAGAATTTAAATTCATCAAGATCCATTTCCTGCCTCCTAACACCACTCCTTTACTGCAGCCCATGGATCAGCAGGTCATTTCAAATTTTAAAAAGCTCTACACTAAAACTCTCTTCGAGCATTTTTTTAAGGTAACTGAAGGAACCAATCTTACTGTCAGAGAGCTTTGGAAAGACCACTTTCACATCGTTGCCTGCCTCAAGATCATCGACAAGGCATCGGAGGGGGTCAACAAGAGAACCATTATTTCTGCATGGAAGAAGCTTTGGCCAGACAGCGTTGTCGAACACAACTCCGAGGAGTTTGAGCAAGTGCCTGCGGAGCCAGTAGTTGACGAGATTGTGTCCCTGGCCAAGATTATGGGGCTAGAGGTGGATAGCAACGACATCGATGAGCTAGTGGAAGAGCTTAGCCAAGAACTGACTACGGAAGAGCTTATGGTGCTGTATTCTGTGTCACAGCAAGAAGTTGTGGATATGATTTCGTCGGGGGAGGAGGAGATAACAGCCTCAGCAGAGCAACAATCTTCCAGCGAAATGAGGGAGATGCCGAAAGCATGGGAAACTTTGTCATGCTGAGAAGCATCACCCTAATAAGGCAGTGGTTTTATGTGTGCTGCAAATTTACTTAACGATAATTCTGTGTCTCATTTTCGCAAAATTTTGAAGCGTTGGCAAAAACAAATCTCTCTAGACAACTTTTCTAGTAAAAAAGGATCTATTATAAATAATAAATTACATTATTATAAATTTTTTGAGCATTTTTTCAGAAGAACTTTTCGGATATTATCCTATTTTACATTGATTCCAATGGAATAAATTGTTTTGCATTACGAGTAAGATTCGGGAACAAATTATACTCGTTAAGCTAGGTTCCACTGTACTGATAATGTGATTCAAAGACCAGTTTTTTAATGATAAATGGAGCACTTTTCCACCCCGTCTTATGCCTGAAGTAGCCGAAACGCACGTTGTATGCATTTAAGTATATTTTTTTATGGAAAAGTGCTTCTTTGTTTATCGTTATGGATTCCTTCCACCACACCTAGCCTGTAACTGTTAGCATTACTACTTTTTTACATCACATCCTCCCTGAACCATCCACACAACCACAATCCATAAATATAAAAAGAGATATTTTTTGTTTACTGATGGTAATGTAAAACTTGTTGGTATTTGGGTTCATATGATAGATAAGTCTTGAAAAATTGCTTTAATATGTACTGCTGTAAATCATACACACAAGTACTCATTCTGCTTTTAAATATTGAAAATGTATATATATATCTGAAATTGAATAAGGTCTCAATTAAGTTTTACAGATGTGCTATAATCTGTTTCATTTATTTGATTTTATTATGACTAGATATGTGTCTGAGTACCAAATTATGGCAAGTAATTGATGCATGAAGCAGCCAAAGGTCATAATAAATCGATAAAACGTGAGTTACTGTACCTTTCAGTTGTACTGGTAGAGAATATAATGGTCTTTGACTTTATAATGATTAAGTATTGTAAAAATCCAATGACTTCATACTGACTTAACCAGCTTACTCAAAAACTACAAACTCGAATCCCAGCTTAGCCATTCGTGCATTTTCTGGTCATGTAACATATTTCTGGTTCTATGGTTTGTGATACCTAATAAGTTTTGGGACAAAGCAACTTCAAATATGTATTAACAACTTAAAATCATCATTTTTCTAACAGTAGTGTACATTCAAATCAATTTTATGTATAGGATGATGAGGAGTAATCAACCTGTTAAGGTGGGTTATTGATGAACACCAGATACTAACCTCTCATTAACATAAATCCCTCTTCAACTCTGCAAACTTCCTACCACCCATTATTTTGTCTCTAAAATACCTATTCTCTTCCTCCATTACAGTCTTCCTTGCTTAATATCTGTCCTATTGGTTCTCAGTGTTTTGTTGTGAGTTTTTTCATCATTCTCTTCTGATGTCTCTTCAGAATTATTCCTTGCTTATTTGCAGAAGTGAGTGAATTATGATCAAATAATGGAGGCTAACCAGTTGGGATGGTGCTTATCCACCTTTATTGACCATTGTCATACATTTTCAGTCTGAAGATTGGTTTATATCTTTCAGCTTCAAGTACTTTCAACTGTCACTCGCCAGCTTCTTCATATTACTGTCACTCGCCAGCTTCTTCATACTTCTCAGAGAAATGAATGCATGGTAGGAGGCAAAAGAAGTCAGCTTAGACTTAATTATTAATCTTAGTACTTCTTGGGAATCTCATTTCTTTTGTTGTCTTACTAATAATTTTCATTCAAAACCTCTTATGTCGGTCCTGTAAAGCACTCAACAAGTTTTTCTGTTGTTTGACTGGATGACTAAAAACAGCTTGACCTTCCACCAATCTGACTGACTTGATGACTTTTCTGCCCTCTTTATTCATAGCTCCACTACTTCCCATGACTCTTTTACCATCTCATCTGAGTGCAATCTAAAAAGCACAGATGATAGGAGGTAACCCTATCTTCCTCCCTTGACTAAGTATATCCACCCAGATTCTCTGTCTGCTACATTTACTCTCATGATTGAACCTTGTACAGTTTTCCGATGAGATGCCTATCCTTCCATTCCGCTTCAATATTTAGCAATACTTGTATAAGTTTCATCCTGTCTACTTTATCAAATACCTTCTCAAAGTTGACAATGCGTGCAAAAACATCATAGTTATGATCCATATTCCATTTGATCAATGTCCTCATTAGCTCTTATCACATTGTGAGTCCCTATACTTCTCCAACAGTCTAAACTGATCTTCACCTAGGTTATCATTTGCCCTTCTCTTCAGTCTTTTGCAGCTGATACTTGGGACTACCTTCGCTGCATTTCATATCAAAGTAATTGTCCTATAATCCTCTCATTCTGCTTTACTTTTCTTTGGAATTGTATTAATATTGACCTAAAAAAAATCTTCTGGCCACATACCTTGATCTTAAATTCCTCAAATTATCTCATAAAACTTCTTTCCCCTCCTTAAACCCTTGTGATTCTCCAGGTATATTTTCCACCCCCACTACCTTGTCTTCATATCTCATAGTGTCCTTTCTATCTCACTATCTAATATCTCTGGGCCCTAATCTATCCTTATCTTCATTTTTATCCTATCCTCACTTTTCTAAAGCTATATTAAGGGTCTTTACTTTTTCATATCTCCTGATTTGAATATCACCTACTAACCTTTCTACTCCTGAGCCCTGCCTCCAGCACTACACTCAATCTTCATCCGGCCTCACTCTTTCATTCATTCCATTCTCCCACCTACTCCTAACCTGTCCATTTGACCAGAAATAGATTAGTCCAAGTTCAAACCACAGCTGAGGGATTTTTTTCCCTTTTAGAATCAGAATTATTATAGGTATGACACAAAAACATACATACCATATAAAAAAGACTTGAATTATTGGACTATTTTGGTGGCCACCTTTATTGACCAAAGGAGGTTTGAGAAATGAGGTAAGAATTGAAAATGAGGGGACAAGGGTAGCTTCCTAATTGTCTGGGCTCATTCCCTAATGGGCTCTCATTAAAACATCATCACCAATCCTGCACCCACTTTTCCACAAACTATCATTTTTTATGTCAAGACATTTGCAACCAGTGCACTCAGCTCATGAACACAAGCCATAACTCAACACCAACCCTGATAAATATTATCACTTTCTCAACTCCTCATTTCTTTTCTAAGGTTGACCAAATCCTCAAATCCCCACATTGAGTTCCAATGCATAAAATCACAAAGAAAACTTTCCACTTTACCTATCCTACTTCAGATAATCGTCAATCGGCGATACTTCATCCATCGACCACTCAACTTCCACACACCCACCTATTCCATACAGCTACACCTTTCTAAACCTGACCTCAAATCCTTTTTCAACCTTCCTTCCCCACCCCCTCCTACACCATGAGTTCTTCCATACCAAATCACTCAAGATGGTAACTCCACACATATCCCTCTTTAACCACTGGAAAAAGATACATCCAAAAATGTAGTGGTCAACCTATCATATCTTTCCTCCCTTTTCATTAAAGACCTCTCTCATCCCCAAATTTAACTGTGTATTCTTACTAAGTGACATTCTAATGTTCAGCTGAAATCTCTGTGGAAAGCATTTGGGAATTCCCAACCCTGGTCCCAGCCTCTCAAAAAACCCAACCACAATGCCCTGAATAAATTCTGTCCTCATCCTCTCAGGAACCCAAACCTTTTCTCATAGAAATTTTCGTTAATAGCCCTCTCCAAAGTCTCAAATCTTTCTTTCTTCCATGCCTTTAATCATAAATCCAATCCTTGCATCTAAATCATTAGTTCTCAATAAAATTATAAGAGCCTTGATATTGTCATCACATCTCTAGACAAAAATTGATCAGTTTTTGTTGTTAAATAGACAGACTATACCGCTAAAGCCCGCAAGTAACTCTGTAATACCTTAGCCTATTCACATATTCCTACTGATCCAAACAATAGTCAGTGAGAGGAAATCCGTGGGTACTTCAAGCAAAAATGCCCAATGTAAAGAGCAGTCCATGTTAGCCTGGGGGTAGCATGCTTTGAAGACCATTGCATGCATACCCTGTACATTCCCTTAAATCCATTCTCAAACATCAACCTACTCTAACAAAAACCACGAATGTTCTTCATTTATTGCCCCTTAGTCACCTACAAACTCCCCAATCTCTCAGACATCCTTAAATGCACTAAGCTATTTGAAAAAAATATGTACCCTTCAATTTACAATCGTTTCCAGGCAATTAACAACACTGGAAAGCATTCCCCATCCTTTCCTCCCCTTACAAACCAGCTTCACTCCTAAAATCTCTTCCAAAGGTTCCTTGTGCCTCCTAGACCTTCAGCAATATAATTTACTGCGTACAGTGAAAATTCAGCCCTGCTTTCTACATTGGCCAATAACCATGCCCTTAATCATACATATCGATCAATAATCATTGTGCCTCCTGCAACATTTCTTTTCCACTAGCCAATCTTCCGATTCCCCAGCATGTAGTCCAACACAACAAATCATTTAATGAGTGCTACAGTGTACCAATACTTCACTTTATCTCTCCCACAAAAACCCGAATTAAATTAAAAACACTAGAGCATACACTCATTATCCCATCATCAGCTGCAAAACCGAGAACTTCTATGTTGTCTGCTAAACTCGATACTAGAGTCCTATACCAGGATCATTTCTATGCGGTTGGACTATAATATTTACATTCTCCCTCTCTTTCCCCTCCTAACCCCCACTCCCTTTCCTCCCATTCAATAGGCAGTTTGGCAACCTTTGTTCCCTAAAACATTTTGCAATCTTCCGTCATTTCTTGAGCCCCCTTTGTTTGATACAGGTGGTGGTCACCACAGAAGTATTACAATAATATGTGATTTGTTTTATATACCATGTATGCTTTTGTGTCGTGCCTATGACAATACATACTTGTGATTGTGCATTAGTATGTGTATAATCTCTGGACATTCTGCATATCTATAATGGTGTATTTGTGGCTGCAATAGTTACTCCTCACATCTGAGATCCCAACGCACTATATCATTCCAGTCCCCTTGCTATAGTGCTCTTCTTTCTGTTTCCTTCTCGATACCTTCCCTCCATCTTTTTCATGTCTTATCTTCTTGTTTCTTTCTACTGGTGTCCACCTCCATACCTGCAATGGTATTTGTCCCTCCTGTCAGATGTCCATACCATCTTAATTGTTTGTCTTTAATTGTATCTCAGTAATTATTTACAATGGTCTTTATTTTCTAACAATTACATTTCTAATAAGGTTGTGTAAGGTTAAGCGACAGTATCTCCTCCAATATGCCATTTCTCCCAAAAGTGTCTTCTGATATATTCTTGTTTTATTATTTATTTTATTTCTATTTATTTTTCAATCGCCCACAAACAGCACTAATAGGCGAATTACAGTGGGAACTATAACAAGTTTAATAACAAGGATGAAACACACACATCCATGCCTTGGGTGGAGATTGAAAAATCCATCTAGTCGGGATTCAAACCCGCGACCTCCGGGTTGGCAGATGAGGACTTAACCCTGCCGTCACCAAGATCGGCGTTCCAAACTTCAAACCCATGCATCAGTACTAGTTCCATCATAGTTTTAAAAATATTTTTCTTTGTTTTAATTATAAATTTCTTATTCCACACGATTAGATGCAATGCTTTAACCATAGATTTCCCTTTGCCAACTTTCTTCATTATGTCCTGTCATCCTTCTCTTTGGTTATCACAACTCCAAAATATTTGTATTGTCAATATTTTGTTTATTTCCACTTTCCATGTCCATATCTTTGGGGTTAGATGGAAAAGGAGTCTCAATCTTGCCATGGAATAAAGACATTCTTATCTTCTCTTATACATCCAATTTCAATGTATTCTATTTGTTTGTGCTTGCTTATCTTGCCATGGAATAAATACATTCTTATCTTCTCATATACATCCAATTTCAATGTATTCTATTTGTTTGTGCTTGCTTCCAGCCCCAATTCACTTTATTCCTCTATTAATTTATTTAACATGCATACCATGTTGTGTTGGTCTTCTGAGATGACTGTCTGTAGTAGGGTGTCATATAGATTTTATAATATATTTTGGTAGAGTCAATAATCTTGTTTTACACCCTTTCTATACGAAAATGTTGTAGAGGTAGACTTTTCAATCCTCCTTAGACTACTCCCTAGACTCCAAGATCCTCTAGACTAAATTTCTCCTAACATTAAATTTTTTACTGATGTAACCGGTGGAAACCCTGAGAAGAATTCATCAATAGTATACGCCGGGAAAACATCAGATCCTTCTAGTCTATTATGTTTTTCCTTAATTCTTTATTTAATTGCAATTATCGCACTATATTTAGCTCTGATTTTTCTGTTCCATTCCAGAGGTGTGTGTAGATATTTATCTGCATATTTATTTCCATTTCTTTATTCTTCGTCTCAATAAGTACTGCAGTGTTAATGTTATATGTGTAAAGTTTGGTGAAAACTTGCTCCTCATTCATAGTTAGTCCTTAAATATTCAAACTCCTATATTCCTTAACCATTTTCTTCGCTTGTACATTTACCATTTAATCTGTCCAGGCTCTGAGGCTTAGTTTTGAGATATTTATCAATTTTTTTACATAGGATATTGAGCTGGCCTATTTCTACAACCCTCCACCTTTATCCTAGCTTGGGACTGACAGTGGTAGATTCTGAGTTATTCAAACCACGCTTCATCTGGCACGAGCAGAGTTTCTAAACCAATTTTCTCTAATTTTTAATGATCTTATTAATATTCATAACTGTGACTTATTTTCTACCTTGCAGGAGCATAGCCTGAAGATGAATTCAACATTCAGTGCCTTCAAGCTGGATGGAGAACCAACTCTGAGTCCAAAAAGAAAGCATGTTCACTTGAAAAAAAGCATGAGCCTACCAGATGACACATTGGAATACTGGGGATTTTATCTTCTTGAAGGCTCATCAGTGGTGCTCACAGTGTGTTCAAGGTCAGAATAATTACTCTTCAGATGCTGCTTTTGCTTCTTGCCTTCCTTATAAATCTTAGAAGTTCCTTCCTTATAAATCCCTAGAAACCTATTCCCACAGCCTTTAAATACATTTATACCCTTGTTCTGTGTGCCATGCCATATTATGTGGAATTGCAGTGTTATTTTTCATTCTGTATGATGGAAAATTTTCACCTAGTTATGGCCCAAACCATTTCATATAAGTTCAGGTCATGGAATAGTTTGGAAATATCGTTGGCAGAGATGGGACAGGACATAGTTATATTGTTGGAAAAAGTTTGACTAAGGAGGGGAAGGAGAAACTTTCATACATTCTAGGAGAGTGAAGATAAGAGACGTCAAAAATCATCACCCAAGAAGACTTAATGCTCACCAAGGCTGACAGGGTCCAGTCTACCGTAATTTTGGACAACTCTACTTACACACAAAAATACTATTTTATTATCTCTGCGTTTATCTCCACCAACAATATTTCCAAACTATGCCATGACCCCACGCCATCCCACCAATCTACTGTCAAGAAATCCATTTCCAAGTCCCACATTTTGGAAAGAAGAGAAAGGTACACATTGATTAATGTGAATCCACTCCCACCAAAACTGTATGGCTTATCAAAAATCCACAAAGCCAGTTTTCCAATCAGATCCATAGTTTCTAGTGTCTCATCACCAACCCATAAACTGACTAACAAATTAAACTCCATTTTCACAGAATTGAACATTTTCTCCCCCAAGTAAAACTTCAAAAATTCAATAGAACTCACTAAAGTATTATATACTTTCACCCTAACGCCAAACTCGAAGATGGTTTCTTTTGACATCACTAATCTCTTCACAAACATTGCAGTGAAAGAAGCAGTATGCCAAGGAAGAACTGCTAATCAATGCTAAGTTGGTCAGTGTTTTTATTTGTGAATTTGTAGATCTCATCAATGTGTGTACCCAACAAAACTATTTTTTGTTCAACAGCAATTTCTATGTACTGCATGAAGGTCCATTAGAATGGACTCTCTACTTTCACCCTCACTTTCATGGACCACTTTGAAAAGTACTTATTCAATCACAATTCGAATTTAATTCCAAATGTTGTATGCTGGTTGATGATACTTTCTGTATATGGAAAGACACCTCGAGACAGCTTGATGATTTCCTATGCCCAAACAATTACTTACACCCATCTCTCCACTTTACCAAGGAACTTGAATCAGGACCTACATCAGTATTTCAGACAACAAATTTCACTATTAAATTTACAGACAAACTCCTGTATCTGAAAAATTAGCTCAGAAATTGTTCTTTTCCTCTGCCCAATTGGTAGATCCACCCCTCGTTTGGCACCGGCCCTCATTCATTGTTCTGTAACATCTGGTCTATTGCTTTATTGTTGTAATGTTGTGAACTGGCCTGTTATTTTATTGTTATTGATGAGGTGTAAAATTTTGGATGATTGATTGCTGGAAGGTTTGTATGGTAGTTGTGTAAGGGGAAGAGTGGGAATTGTTGAGTAAGAAGACCAAGGATTGCTGAGTGCGAAGAGGGGGGAACATGAGGCGAGAAATGAGAGAGTAAAGACGTAACTTGCAAAGTGTCCACAGTTTTTTTGGTGGACACCCAAAGAGAAAAGTGGACAAAAGAAGTCTGATGTTATGGTTCCCTTAAGCTATAAAATTTCAAATATTCTCCCCAAGAACTGCATCAGACCAGCCTTTTACAACAAGAGATTACTCAAAACATTCTTTTGCCACAATACTGACCAAACTGGTCCAAATCAGGTGTCTACTGACTCAAATGCTTAAATTGGACAAATCGTATATATGGGAAAAATCGGATATAATTTCAAAATTAGAGCCAGTGAACACAAAAAGCATTCCTGTCCAGTTCCCACACATCCCTTTTCACAAAACACCTCCTGAACGGTAACCACTCCATCACATTCACCACCAAAATCCTTCATTTTCAGAAGAAAGGCCAAAAATTAGACACCATAGAACAGTTTAAAATATTCCGTCACATACTAGACCCTAACCACACAGTGGTCAGCGAACATGGCCATGGTAGCAGCATCCACCCTCTTCCTCAATGACATCCCTCCTAATCTTTTTTTTCTGTGGAAACATTTATTTCCAAAATATTCAAAAACAGCCTATAAAGACCTTTAAAATTTAATATATATAACAAGAAAATAAATAGGATTAACATAAACAATAATGTAAAGAAGATAAAAAAACAAGTTTTACAATAAATACAGAAAATCATGGCAAGGACAAAGCATTCATGGAACGTTAGGTGGTAAGGAACAGTATGATACGCACAGAGAAGATGCTGTTGGAGATAGGGAGATGGAGAGAGGGGTTAGAGTGTGTCAGGGAGTTGAGTACCTTAGGTAGTCAGTAAAAAAGAGATTGCTGGAAGAGGGAAAGGGGTAATTTAGGAACGTACGGGAGATCACTATTGAAGGTGGTATGAGTGG